>JAGKTI010041358.1:0-10260 GCA_018397915.1 Birgus latro
AATATTAGAATATCGTTTCCATAGTGTTCAGACAGTTTATTCATCAACTGCTTCCGAAACAATGATGTACAGTGGTACTGTCTGTATGATTCTTCAAGTTCCACAGAGTTCCAAATACGGGATTGGTCATTGCTCGTGATACTAGCTAAGGTCAGAAAAGCTTCATCATCAGGTTCTAGATTTCTTTCTACTACAGCACTCTCAATGTTACGCCTGCCTCGGAATTTGTTCATGCAATTTTTATGATACAGTCACACCAAAAAGTATCGCGCAGGTAGGGAACGATGTTATCCGAAGTTACCATTATAGCCCATTAATTCTCGGGAAGATTTATTTGTGACCACTTTGCTATACATATAATAACAATGCGGACTAGAAAATGTCATAAACTAGCCATATATTGCATCCTTGAGAGAACAAGTTTATCAGCATGGGGAAAACAAAATCGTTGTTCAGTTCTCAATAGCCATCGTCCGGTGTCTCAAATTGCTTCGCGTCAAGTGTGCACTGATACTTTTTGGTGTGAGTGTACATAGCATCCGCTGCATGCAAATCACTTAGGGCACCTTCCATCCAAATGCGTACCTGATGAGCCAAATCATCTTCACACAAATCACATGCCTGTAGAATAACATCTTTGAAAGCGTGTTGATTTGGGCCACGATCAGCAGTCCTACACTGCACGACTCTTTTTCCACCTATCAGGATGTTTTGGATTTGGTTCTAGAGAACATACTTCGCCACAAATGAAACAGTGGTCCTTGAAACTAAAAATGTTAGCCTGGAATCTGCAAGTCCGTTTTACTTCTTGCTCTTGTATTCTCTGGCACGAGATATGTCTTTTTATATGGTGCTTTGAAGTGTATGTTGCTGCACATGGTCTATGAATAAAAAGTTCACAGGTATCATCAGTAACTTCCAGGTTATAGTCACTAAGTAATGTGTCCCCGCGCTGCTTGCTAGATGTGACTAGGGATATATGCCGAGCAGTAGAAACTTCACAGAGACTTTCCTTCTTGTCCTTGCACTTCATGTAGTTCAGGAGTATGCAACTATTCTGTTGCTTTGAACTGCTTGTCGTCATATCCACCTAATCTGAAAACAGATGGAAACATGCAACTTAAACAATACCACCACTACTACAAATCATGCACATACAGGATATTCAAAAAGCAATGCTGAAACAAATGCCATCATGCATCTGGAAGTTGTAAGTGAAATAAGACTAAAAGCATAAAATGTCTACTTGTCCATTGGTCGTTTTTTTTTTTTTTTTAAAATGCAAGGAAGAGCGAACCAAAGGCCATGGGCCTGCATACTGTTCCTTCCAAGAAAAAACAAAAAACAATACGAAAGAGAGCCAGATTCAAGATCCATTCATTTCGAGATGCCTGGACACACTGCGTTTGAAAGACTGGAGATCATAGGAAGTAGGGAATACAGACAGAGGAAGACAGTCCCAGAGTTGACCAGTTGCATAAATGAAGGACTGGGAGTAACGGTTAACTCTTGCATTATAGAGTTGGACAGAAAAGGGATGAGAGTTTGTTGCTAGACGGGTACTACGTGCCCGTTGTAGAGGTGGAGGGATGCAAGCAGACAGTTCAGAGGATTTGGAAATAATTTATATGATGAGAATGTACGGTTGCAAGAAAAAAAATCGGGTCTCAAAGCCCCTTAATGCTAATAATTTGCAAATTAATACATTTCGAATAAACCAGCCATAAATTTTGTGGTGTATTTGGATTCTTTGACCTTAAAAATGTACATTTTGCTACCAGATTTAGGTTCATACACCAGTTATGAATAAAGATGTCGACGTCTTAAGATTTCGATACTGTAGGATAGGACACATTTTGAATTTTGCCTGTGAAAATAATTGCCAACATATGCCAAACTGGCATCAATTGGTTTTCAGGTCTAGAGGCCTTACCAGAAAAAAATAATAAACTGTTGTATGTACTCAAAATCCCACTTCAGCCCAAACTCCATTCTGCTGCTGGACTAAAAATGCATTCTTAAGTTATCAACAACCCACGAACGCTTGACATAATTATTACATCACTCGCATAGGCTAGTGCCCTTGAGACCTTTTATTAACTGTCTACGTTGTATGTCCCCGAGCTTGTTGAATTGTTTTGCTCCAGGATTTTTTAGTGAATATTTTATAGTAAAATGTGAAGTAGTCTAATTATTTTTTGTAGCGAGCTGGCCTGTCACGTGACCAGCATCTGGCGGGAGAGGCGGAGGCAGGAGGTGTGTTGCTATTATAATTTATTTTCTTGCATAATTATTTGAGTTGCCTACTTATTTCACCAGAAACTCTTTTAGTTTGCCTTGCCTTAACCCCTTAACCACGTCGTGACTTCCGTGACGCTCGGGCGCAATGGATCATACCGCAGGGCGTCACTTTTGTGATTCTGTGTTGTTTTGAATTCGCCCAGGCTTTCAGGTGGTGACTTGTATCATCTGTCAGCACTGCCAATGTCCAACAATCCAACAATAGTCAGAGCTGCTAATGTCATCAGTACTCCCATCCATTGTTGACAATTTAGCCATTTTCCCCCATTCTAGACTCCCCTCCTTACCTCCCCTCCATTACCCTCTCGTGTTGTCTGCTCAGCCGCTTTGCGCTACGCAAATCTTTCCAGGATTTTTCCACTGATTTCACTCATTGAAATGAGCCCTATGCCCTATTCTTATACAAAATAATACATATTAAAAAAAAAATAAAGTAATTGATAGTGCCATACACCTGGAATTGGCTAATTATCACTTGGCAACATTCAACCTGCACTCATTTGCTAATTTCCCCTGCTTTATTCCCCGTGAAATATGCCGTATGAGCTATTCTCGTACTATAAATGTATATAAGAGAGGAAGGGAGAAGCCTGAGTGATATTTATATTCACCTGGAACTAACTAATTTATTATGTATTGTTTAGATTTCCAATGACTTATTTTTTAGCATATACGTTAGCAGCTGACATTTTCAACTCTTGGCTATCAAGATACGTACATCTCAGTTCACTGTCGTCCTTCAAGCTGGAAGCACGTCGCAGTCGCGTCCCTCCATTTCTGCTGCTTTTGCGCCCATTATAAAAGGCCTCTACCCCTACTAAACATTGTGTGGGAAGCGGTAAAGGACTGTATATATATATAAGTGTAATAAAGTACTAGTAAAAATAAAGTATGAGTGTGTATATGAATAAGAAATAACAGACTATGAGCGGCAAAGTAACGTGCGTGAGAGGCTCGTACGCGCTCATATTTTACATTGCTTTCCCAGTGTTTTTTTTTTTTTTTTGAATATGGATTCCAAACTACTTGGAAATCACTGAATAGTGTTTCTAGTGATAACATCAGGCGGTGGTATTCATATTAAGAGATGTCGGGAAGTGTAAAGTGGAGACTTAGTTACCCAACTTCAGAAGTCCCCACAAGTCCTACGGTAGCCGACGAGTGCTAAAAAAAACATCCCAAGAGAAAGCTTGAAGGTATGTGCCATAAGCATTTTTAATTATAATACTCTAGGACTAATAACTGATTTTTGGCAAATATTTTTAAAAAGTCAGTCGGAGCGCAGTTTTGCCCCGTGGTTAAGGGGTTAACATTATCTTAAGTTTAGTCATAACCGTTGCCTTGAGGTGGCTAAAGATAAATATTATTTGTTTTGTATTGCTAGCAAATGTGCCTCTCTTCTCAAGTGGAAGGACAGGATCCACTTTCAGAGGACACAGTAGAACATTTAAAATCATGTGCATCTCACTGGATACTGTACTAGTAAAATGTGAAAAGTGATCTATGATTTAATTGGGCATTGGTTGCATGTCCTTTATAGCACCGTATTGTGGACACTGTACTAGTTAACTGAACTAGTTGAAAACTGAACATTGGTTGATCGCAATTATTATGCGTAGACTAACAAAATGTAGGCCTGTACAATGGGAATTATTACCTCATATTTTAAGTTTGAAAACTGAACACTGGTTGAAGACAATTTATGTAGACTAATAAAGTTTGGCTCGTACACTGCGAATTTTTACCCTTTCACCAGCCCCTCCCCTCGCTTTCCCATCCATTGATCCCCCCTTTCCCGATTTTCTGGATCTGAACCCTGATGTTTACTGCTGATTATGCGGTAATCTTCTAGGAGACATTGGACCACCTCTTAAATATTTGCCAAAAATATTATCTGCCTTTGAATTGATTCTTTGACTGTATAACGGTGTACGAAAGTGCTTTTTCGAGGATCAAGAGGATCCACCAATAAACATGCAAAGTCCGTTTACATAATGGATAGATTAGGTTAGGAAGTTTGGTTAGGTTACAGTAAGTTTGGTTTGGTTAACCCACCCCGCCCCGTCGACGTACGATGCACGTCGCATCTTTTTTCAAGCTGAGTCGCGATGACATGCATTGTACGTGATGAAATTGAAAGGCCCGTCGTTTGCACATTTTTCAAGTTTCGTGGGAGATTTTTGGTAGGCTTATGTGGGAGACCCTCCTCTATTCCCAGCCAGGCAGCAACACTACCTAACCCTGTGTACCCCCCCCCCCCTCGGGGGGTGCGCCATTTTCTCGCAACTCACCTGTTAGCAGTGACATGGCCAGTAAAGACATGTAGCACCGCGATCTCTCCAACGACGAAATTCAAGGTGAAAGTGATTCCCGATGTGGAGGACAAAGTTTACGTGGCACGAGTTAGTAATGAACAGAAGTAATGAGGTAACATCACCAAGGTAGGTGCGGTATGTTGATGTGTTTGGTGAGTGAACAATGCTTATATCACCTATATTATTGTGTGAAAGCCAATATACTCTTGTACTACATATAAATTCGTACCAAAAAAATAAATAATTACCAATTCTGAGTGGTTTTGGTTAAGTTTCCTTCACATAGGGAACGTCTTTTATGAAGTGCAGCATCATAGAAAGTGGTATGCAGGTGAGAGGCCTCTCACCTGTTTAGGATATCTTTTATTTCAGGTGAATGCTTTCTCACCGAATTTCCGATGTTTCTCACCAAAAGCGGAGGTATGAGCCCCCCTCCCCCCAAAAAAAATCCACAACTTGCCGGGTTCTGGGGGTGGGTTGGGTAAAAAAAAGTTGCTGGTACGGGGCGGGTTAAGCTTAGGTTATGAAAATTTAGGTTAGGTCTAGATAAATCAGCAATGATAATGGTAAGTTTGTGCCAAATTTAAATGACGTTCTAAGGTGGCTTCCGTCTGTCTTTGGCGCACGCACGGCAGTCTTCATCTGTCTTCACCGCAGTGGAGGACTGTAAAAAAAAAGACTGCTCTTTAAATGCTTTTCACGACTTGTAAAAGAAATAAATCGAAACTTGAAATGCACTCAGAAAATATTAAAAAATCTCATGGAGGGCGTCGGTAAAAGAAAAAAAAGAAAAGAAAAATAGTCCTATGTCTCCCTAAGATTGCAAGTTATGCTACTTTCAAATCCTAACTTTGGTCGTGGTCATGGGTGATATCGTTGCTTTAAAAAAAAAAAAAAACTTCCTAGTATTTCGACTGCAGGTAGGTCCGCCTAAGTAGTTTCCATCAGCTGCATACAATCGTCTGTCGTAAGCTGCTGCTGTTCATGATGTCTGTACAGGCTTATTTAAAGTTGCGATCTTTTGTGTTTGGTGCACGTTCTCCCATTTGTATGTAAATTTCGCGACTAAAAAGGTTTTTTGCTGATTCCAAATCTGATATTTTTTAAAGAGAGAAATTAAGTTTTAAAAAGTTAGTTTAGGTTCGTTAGTTAATAATGATAATTATTAGGCTAGTTAATAATAGTAACAAATATTTAAGTACAGTATAACATTCATCTCCTTGTTCAATGAGTGGATAAATACCGCTATGGTGGATAAAGGAAGCGTGCCACACTCAAACCACGTTTCTTCCTGACAGAAATCCACTCATATACAGCCGCATTTAGTGCAGTGCCAATGAGCAGATCCACCACGAATGCTTTCGTTCATTGTACGCTTAAGGCGGCATAACTTAGGTTTTGGATCTTTTGTGTTCATACTTAAATATTAGTTATTATTATTAACTAACCTATTTATTAAGTAACCTAACCTAATAAAAAAAAAAAAAGTCCCCCCAAAAATAAGTTCAAATCTGTAATCACCTTTAGAAAAACTATATAAAAATGGGAGACCGTGCACCAAACACAAAGGATCCCAGAGATGAGTTCGTGCAAGAATTTTTTTATTCAGAAGCAATCATAAGAACTCTATTAGCCAGCACAGAAAACTCAGACTGGATCACAGTTAGTGGAGGAATATCACCAATGTATGTAGTTGATAATTGGTTATATTGCTGGGTTATGTAAACTACCTGGGAGAATGGTAAATATTGCTAAGACAATCCGACATAATTCAGGAACAAACTTACTTGACTTTTCTGATGACGTGGAAGAGTTGTAAAAAATCCAGAGTGACTAAAACACCAACATCCATTATAACAGGGATGAGAATTACAGACACAGTGGCAGCCATAAATACATCTAGTACAAGTACAGAAGAAAGGAGATCTCGATCAAAGAACAGACAAACAAAACAACATCAGACATCAAGGCACCGTTGGCAAACACCAGGCTACAGGTAGCTTCAAAAATTTGCACGTATTCCAAGCAGAAGCCGTGCCACAGAAAAAACAAAATATGGTACTTCAACTCATTGGTCACATTTTAGGGATAGGGCTACACTCCGTTATTACTGTGGTAACCCTGGCCATGGAAAATCTGTTATAATAAAATCAAAGAGGATAAGGAGAAAGAAAATGGACATGAGCCTTACTGCAAAAGGTATAAGCCACAGGACTTTGGATGTCAAACTTCAAGGCGGTAGAGAGATTACTGAAATGCAGAATACCAAAGTGCCCCATGAACCTTACCTGGCCGAGACACCCACCCCAGGAGGAGACACCCAAGGGGCAGAAATAGTCAGCACGGTCTCTGTGCAAGACGGGCACACCTGTGTCTTTCCCGCACGCCCCTCTTGTGCTCAGGTAACTCGCCACCGAGTTATCAGACACGGCGGACTACATGTCCACGGGACCAGCCCTCGCCAGGTTCAGGGTGGGGCTATTTCTGTAGCCCTGGATAGCCAGCAGAAGACGGCCACTGGCCGCTCAGACTGCTTCCCTCCCTCAATCACACCAGGTGACGGCCACAAGCTGCACACGGGGGGGAGACAGCCACAAGCTCCTCCCGATACAACCCTATAAGAAAAGAAGGACAGGTGACGGCCACAAGCCGAACCTTGGAGACAGCCACAAGCCGCTCCCACTCTAAAACCCCCAAAAGAAGAGGAACAGGTGACAGCCGCAAGCCGCACCTTGGAGACGGCCACAAGCTGCTGCCACTAAAACCCCCAAAAGAAGGGGAACATGTGACGGCCACAAGCCGCACCCCCGGAGCAGCGACGGCCACAAGCCATGCCTCCGTCAGGAGGGACCCTACACTAGTGACAGCCACAAGCCGCACCTGCAGGAGGGCGATGGGCACAAGCCGCGCACCTGCGGGCCCTCCGGGAAGGACATCGGTGACGGCCACAAGCCGCACCTGCACCCCTGTGACGGCCACAAGCCACACCTGCACCCCTGTGACGGCCACAGCTACACTCAGGGTGTAGTCCTTGCGGGGCACGGAGCCCTTGAGCGGGTGACAGCCACAACCCTTACTACGCCCACCAGTAGCCAGGGGCACAAACCCTCGGTGACGGCCACAAGCCGCATGGAGGAGGTGACAGCCACAAGCCTTAGGAGACGGCAAAGGCCACAAGGCGTACCGAGGAGGGAACAGCTATGTGCCACCCCCCACCCCCTACCCCAGTGCCTTCCCCACCTGAAGACTTCAAGGTCCGGCTGGAGTCTACCTGTAGCGCCTCAGGTATCCTCCCCCACTTCTCCTAAGGGGGACGTCCTCCAGCTAGATCAACAACTGGAGGAGACCTGGCAAGGCCCTCTGACACCTGGGGTCCTAGCCTTCCAGCTCGCCCCTCGGCAGTCCCAATCCCTGCTGGGTTCTTCATCACCGAGCTGCCGCAGTCCACCCCTGACAGAGGCTCAGCAGAGGAGACCGCAGCCCCTAGACCAGCTGAGACGTCCTCAGGATCCCGGGGCGTGACCTCCCAAGCCCCACCAGATGACCTGCTGCCCAGCAGAGTGTGCACCAACAAGCATGCCTACTCTCCCTGTTTGGCCCCAGCCCGTAGGCCTGACCCTCAGGCCCCCCAGGAAGGGCACCAACAACACGCCACCCTCAGACCACTCCCGGACGAGACAATCACGGCCCGGCCTCCTGATGAGGCCCAAGACGAACATCAGCAGTCCGGTCTCCTGACGAAGGTCCCTCCAGACCCCCCCAACGACCAGCGGCCTCCTTATGCAGGCCGCCACTCTGGGCCCCTCCACTACTGCCGGGCCTCATTCTACAGCAAGCCCCGGCTACACCCACATGCCACAGAGTCCTCCGGCCCTGTCTTATTTGTGCATATTGTTTTCTTGTCGTGTGCCACTGTTGTATTTAACCCAGAGTGTAATTTAAGGTAATATACATGTAAGGTTTGTTGCCTTGAGTTTTTATGCCCTGTTCCCTTGAGTTTTCTTAAGAGATCCAACCCAGTCTAGAAAGAGGACCCCGTTCTAGGCTCCATGTCTAAGGAACAAGAAGTCGCACCCTTTCAAACACAGCATAACACTGGTGGCCAGCGGAGGGTCTTGACCCGATGGGTAGCAACAGGGAACAAGGGAAACTTAGGCAAAATGGCGACAAAACTGCACGTCCAGATACCTAAATTCGACCCTGAGCAATACGACATCCACACTTACTTAGAAATAGTAAAACCACTGTTGGAAATAGCCTTCGAGACAGACAGACAGAAAATAGCAGTAACTCTACACTTCTGGGCAAAGCAGTAGCCACAATTGCACATAAGATCAGCCTGGAGCTGACATGGACAGAATTCACCAAGCTTACCACTCAAGCAGTCACCCCTACATTAGGGAAAGTTGTAGCACAACTCGACTCCCTCACCTATGACGGAAACCTCAACGACTCACTCGTCCAGGCCTGGCGACTCGTCACCGATGCATACCCGGAGTGCAGCAAGGATGCCCGGGAACATGTTTTCAACACCCTGGTCAGGATTCTCCCCAGTGCTATCAGGTAGCATTTCACAATTCATGACTCAACGGGAGACCTGGATAAAGATATCCAGCTCGTACGTCACCTCCTGGCTGCCTGTACTACCCCACAGCAAATTGGCGCTGTGAGCAAATTCTCCACATAAAAAGCAGCGCCACAACGCACTTCTCGCCCACCTCCAGTCCAGCCAAGCTCTCCACCAACACCTTCCATCCCCAGGGCCCACCCATCATGCAAGTGCCCCGACACAAGAGACAATAATTGGATTTCCATTAACCCACCCATGGGAATTCACAGCATGCAGCAACAAATGTTCCCTCCGCAACATCAGAGAACAACTCAAAGCTGCTCGATGAAAGTCCACTACCCAGGGGCACCGTAGGGTCTCATCCCTGGATGATGAGGGTACTGAGGGTGACTCCTCTACAGACACCCACCTAGAGCCTAGGGAGACAGAACCCGAGGACAACTACAGCAGCTGGATTTTTAGGACTACCCCCGCACAGCACGACGGTGTCGGGGGCCACGTCACAGAAATATCGCCCCCCAGTTTATAACAAGCTGAGACTGAATGGGGTAAAGGCGAGGCTGCTAGTTGATACAGGAGCGGCTAGATCTTGCCTAAATAGTAATTTTTACTCCCGTCACCATTCGACCTTCGGCCCACTTTTCCCCACCTCAGCTCACCTTGTGGACACGGGGGATTGCCCCCTGCCCATACGTGGGAAGACTCGGGCCCTACATGCAGACACGCACCAAAATGTCTCTGCACTGCACCCCTTCATCATTTTTTACTCCTCCGGTCATGTGTATGACGGATACCTGGGGCTGGATCTTCTTCAGAAACTCCAGGCAAGCATCAACTGTTAAAGGCATTGACTCCAGTTCAACAATCCTCCAGACTCCATCTGCACAAGCATGCCCCCCTCCAGCCCCATCCCCACACCCACCACTTGTTCTCCCCCCCATCCCTATCTTCCCTGCTACCATTGCCTCCATCCTCACCACTCCCTGCATCATGAGGCCTGGCTGCAATTAAACAGGCCATCAGGAACCCCCATTCTCTTCTCCCCCATGTTACCCCCCAGAACCCTCTCTTCCT
>JAGKTI010041359.1:0-10260 GCA_018397915.1 Birgus latro
TTAGTTTTTATGTATGTATGAATGTATGTACGAATGTTATCTCGTTTAAATATCGACATAGATTACATAACATACATTACGCTAAAACAGGAATAAACCACTAAGGATAAACTGCTTGGTATTCACTGCCGACGAGAACACGGAAGTAGTCAACACAAATTTCTTACCTTATCTTCCTCATTATCTCCAATTTCACACCATTTCCTCTTCTCTATCTTCAATATTCTTTCCACGTCACTATAATCTCACTGAATATATGTAGTTTTCCCGTATCTGTCACAAATGTCCCGAGATATTGGCGGAAAATACGAGAGGCGCGACAGGTGTAACATTTCAAAACCTTTTCCCGCCGACAATGACGCGGAGGAATACACGATCACTCAGGTGCTTACGTCTCAGTCTCCCAAAAAACTAGTTCCCACACACTTTACAGCCACTTCTTATCCATTTCCTTGCGTATTCCTGCTATCAGTCTGTAACGATGTATCAATTATGCATAGATGTTTAATGAAAAATGCCACAAAAGCAATATTTACGGAAAAATCACCGGAGCTGGAAGGTGGGGAGCGGCGCGTTTTGCAAGGGAGCGGCAAACATCTGTCTACGAAGGAATCTCTACGGTTCTTCTCTGTTTTTTATTATGCTTACTACACCTTACTAATCTAATGTATGCTGTTTGTTTCTCCTTAATATCAACTCAGATTGCATTAAGAACACAGAAGGGAAAATAACAGCTCCGTGGGAGGAAATACAGCAGGTAGGATGCGTTACCTGCGCGACACCATGACCTACTAGAATACGTGCCAGGACGCAGCACTCAGGCGGCCACGTCTCTAGCGCCCCACAAACTAGTTTTCACTTACTTAAGCCATTTTTAGCCTTTTTATGGTGTATTGCGGGTATTGGTTTGTAAAATTATATCCTCTGAGCACATAGTTTTTTTAATATTTGTACGAAAAAATATATAGTAATAGTAGTAGTCAACGAAAACGAAAATATGGCATTATTAGGCTTTCTACACACCTCTCTGTATGTTATGAATGTATGACTGTTATCTCGTCTAAATATCAACACAGGTTACATAAATAACATATTTTACGCCAAAACAGGAATAAATCACGTAGGATGAAGTGCTTGGTAATCACTGCCGACGAGAACACAGAAGGAGGGATTGGGCAAGGTGAACTGGCACTGGGAGGCCTGGGAGAGGTAGGAAGGGATTGGAGGGGATTGGGCTGAAGCTGGAAAGGAGATGCAAAACAAGAGAAGGAGAGGAGGAAGTAGAAGACAGGAGGGAAGGAGAACAAGAGAGATAACAAAGGGAGAAGTAGACGGGAAGAAGGAGAAAGCAGACGGGATGAGGCAGGAGGTGAGTACCTGAGAGAGGAGAGAAAGGATGAGGAAAGAGGAAAGGGTGCGAAGGAAGGGAAATGTATGGAAGGAAGAGGAATAAAGGAAAAAAAAAACTGAAACAAGAGGGCAAAAAGATGGACGGAAAAGGGGAGAAAAAGAGGCAAGAAAGAGGAGAAACAGGATGGAAGAGAGAGATAAGAGGGAAGGGACAACAAGGAAGAAAGAGAGACAATAGGAGGAGAGACAACTGAGATGGGAGGGGGGAAGAGGGGGAAGAGGGGGGGGAGGGGGGCAAAAAGGGGGGGAGGTAAGGGTGGCAATAAAAAGGGACAGACGGACTGATAAGGAGGAAGGGGACGGTGGACAAGGCGGGGGAGGCTGAGTGGTTTGGACGAGGCACCGCTGCTGAGGAATCCTGTCTGGCTAATGGGTGGAAAAAAAAAACTACTAACATTTCTTTTAGTTCCAGGCCCCTCTACAGCTATGACAATACCTATACCTACTGTATAACTTTTGGATAACTTTTGGATAAGGCTGGTTTTCAAGCTTAGCAATATTCATACAGTAGCCTGCAAAAGTATTATTCCTCTCCCTTCCCCTTCAGTAACTCCTAACATTATATTAGTTTTGGTAGTTAAAAGTAGCAGCTGAAAATTACGTTTAACTAACCAGAGAGATTGCAGCGACAACATGCAACTTTACTCAGGCTAATAAGATGGTGAAGTTTACTGAAGATTAGGAGGGGGAAAGGAACTCTTGCAACGAACTGTATGTACATTTTGCTACGAAAAATTCAACAAGTTTAGCCCAGTGTTGACAGTCTTCCATTTTTAGATTGTCCCCTTCCTACTACTTAATTCTACTCATTCTTTCTTTCTTCTTTCTTTTCTTTTTTTAATAGGAAATGGGGCTAGAATGATGGCGATGATAATGTATTGGTCCAGGTCCCCTTAAGGTGTAGGAATATTAGTTAAGATATTCTGGGCCAACTACTAATTACTTCTAGGTTTATATCTGTTTTGGCTTCAGGTCTTTCTACCGTTTTTGCGAAGTACAGTTTAAACATGAAAAAGCGATCGCGTATGGAAGTTCTCAAATTCTGGCGGTCATTTTGTAGATCAGTTGTGAGTATTAGATGTGCTTAGTCTACAAATCGCGTTACAGACCGCATTCAGAGGGTAGGTAATTAAGCAAAAAAGATTAATAAATAAATAAATAAATAAATAAATAATAATAATCGTTTCCCACAACACTATATCAGAAAATGGTTGCTTGAAGACCTCTATTTTAACCAGTTTTTTCAAGGGATCATTCACAAGCCAAATAGAATCACGTGAAGTTAGCAAAAACTAACTAAAAAAAATGATTATCGTACAGAAAGGGTTAAGACTACGGCCGTAAATTCGATATCACCGTGAAAGGATCTAATCGCATAAACCAATCTTTCTGCGTCGGGCATGCTTATCCACGCATCTAATTCCACCAAAAGCCGGAGTTTGAGTAGAGGGAGAAAAGAGAGAAAGGAATAACAGGAAAAGGACAATGGTGGAATAATCGGACAAAAGGCACAATACGGGAGGAAAAATAGATGGACAAGAAGGAGGAGAATGAAGAACCCAAACGACAATGGAGTGGGTCAAGAGGGACGAGGCTGAGAGCGAGGGAGAGAATGTGAGAAAGTGAGAGAGAGACGGTGAGGGAGAGAGATGACAGCCATGAAGGGACCAGAGTGGAAGGGTGAACACGACACACACAATGCCGGGGATCGGAGCCACGAGAATGGGCAGAGAGGGTCCTGAGTCTGGAGGCGGTTGAAAATGGAAAGGGAAAAAAATGCGATGAGAGGACGAGTAAGAAAGAGGGGGAAACTACAGAAAATAAGAAGTAAGAGAGACGAGAGAATGAGTAGAAGGATGAAGAGAGCCTGGAAGGTTATGCAAGGAGGGAAATGGCAAAAGAGAGAGAAAATGAACAATAGGAGTGAAGGAAGAGGTGAAAGTAGGTAAATACGCGGAAGACGTAACGTAAACACAACGAATAATCGGAGGAAAATGAAAGATGGAGAAGTGATGGAAGTGAGGAGGCGAAGGGACTGGAAACAATGACGTGGAAATAAGAGAACGAGTACGGAGGAAGGAAGGAAGGGCAAGCAAAGAGGGCGGAGGAAAAATGAAATTAGGGGTGGTGCAGGGGAAAAAATGAGCTGAGAAGAAGGGAAAGAGGATAGGGAGGGAAAAGAGGGGGGAAGGAGGAAAGAAAAAAAGAGAAACAAAGGAGTCAGTAACAAGATACAACGAAAAATACAAATAAAAAAGACGGTACAAAGCCAGGAGAGGTGAGAACAAGGGAAGGAAAGAGACTGAAGACGAGTTCTGTGGGAGGGCAAAGGACAGAATGAGTAGCAAAGGAAGATAGAAAGAAAACACGAAGAAAAGACAACAGAAAGAAAGGAGGAGTGACAGGAGCGAAAAATATAGGAGAGAAGAGAGAGTTTGGTGGGAGGGAAATGGGAGACAGAACGAAAAACCGAATACAACAGAGAGAAAGGAGGAGTGACAGCAAGGGAAAGAAAGGGACAGAGAAGGAGACTGGTGGGAGGGCAAAGGGACAGAATGGGTATAAACAACTAATTAAGACCTTTGGAGGAGCCAGCGTGACAGTGGGAGTTGGATCACAAAGACTCCATGGCCACTCCTCTGGCCCTCACTCTCTCTATTCCTCTCTCTTTTCCTCTTCTTCACAACTCTCTTCTTCTCCGTTGTCTCCATCCCCTTTTCTCATTCCCCCTCGCCCCTCCGCCTTCTCACTGCTCTCCTTTTCCACTGCTCTCCCTCCCTCAACCTTCTTTTCTCTCTCCCTCCCTCAACTCCTTTTTTCTCCGAGCCCTCATCCTCTTCTTTCCCTCCTTCACTCCCTCTTCCTCAATGTTCTATTCTTTCTCTCCGAACCCCCCCCCTCCCCTCTCTCCCTTACACTCATCCTCTCCATCGATCTTCCCTCCTTTCCCCTCATCATTACTACTCCAAATATGGCTCCACCCATCCTTCCTATCCACGTCCCCTGACCTCCTCTGCCATTCCCTCTCTGAACATCCAGTCACCCGGAATGAATGTATGGTGAGGCTCTCAGGCGGATCCAACACAAATATAGCATTACGTAACTCCGTCGTATCGTTCAGGTTACCGTGGAGAGAACGGGTTTGGCTGGGGCCTGACTTTCTAGTTTTTTTCTGGCCGACGAACTACACTTTGCTGGTGTATGTGATAAGCTGGTGTAAGTGGGGTGAGGTAAGCCGGGAGGAGTGGTGTGAGTTAAGTTGGTAAGTGAAGTAAGGTAAGGTGGTGTTAGCGGAATGAGGCAGCCTGAAATGGAGTGAGGTAAGCTTCCCCCTTCCTTCCTCGTGCTAGAGAACAAAGCGGTCCCGTCTGCCTGCTTAACATACCATCTGTTTACTTGTCATGCCACCAGATTGCCTGTCTAACGTGTCCTGCCTCACCATCTCTCTGCCAGCTCTACCCTGACTACCTGTCTATCCAATGCCTTATTCCTGCTTTGCTTTACTACCTGTCCTGCCTCCCCTTCCCTGCTTCTACACATCTACCTCTTATCATTTTCCTAACTTACCTTACTCCCTTTTTACCTGTCCTACCTCACGAACTGTCCCTCACCTTCCTTGACTGCACCTTTCTACTCCATGCCATCTTCCTGTCCTGCCTTGTCACCTGCCTGCCTCCCCTCACTCTCTACCTGTCTAACCCATACCATCTTCCTGCCCTGCTTTACCATCTGTCTACCTGTCCTGGCTTATTCTATCTGCCTCCCCTCACCCTCTACCTGTCTACCCCGTACCACGTTCTCTGACTCAGCACCTGCCTACCCCAGTACTGCTCGTCTGCCTGCCCTGTTTCGCCACCTGCCTAGCCTCCCGTCTGTTCCACCAATATTTTTACTTGTCACACTGCCTGTCATCCTTCCCTACCTCGCCACCTGCTTTAACAACCCTGCCTCACTACCACACCACCTGCTTACCCAGCACATCACCTGCTTACCAACTACATCACCTGCTAACCTATCACGTCATCTGCTTACCTACCACACTATCTGCTTACCTACCACATCATCTGCTTACTTACCACAGCACCTCGCAGCTCTCCCTCAAGACCCAGGTACCCACAAACGATAGGTCTTGGCTGGTAATTCGTCCTTATCCGTAGCAAGTCGTTCAACGCAGTTCAAAGTCTCTGCCAGTCGTGTAGCTTTAGGTCTGCTGGTCTACAAAACATCCCGAGTAGTTGGCAATACTGAATCCTGGTAAATTAGTCCATCCTCAGTCCTTGTTAGTTATCCATTCATGATACCAGCTACCTTAAGTCAGAGCATGGTTATTACAGTCTACTAATCACTATTGTTTGACACACAAAAGTTTCTTAATAATTTTGAGGACTATCACACATCCATCAGTTATCCTTGTCAGTTATGTAATATCCTACAGCTCCTTCAGCTCGGGTAGGTTTTATTACTTCCGGGCTAGCGTCAGATGATTTTATTCAGCTTGGGTAAGGCGTCTGTGGACTGCAGGGGCTAATCATGTACATTCACTATCACAAACAGCTCCAGCGCCTAGGACAGAATAACAACAAGTGCTAATTCTATGCCGAAGGTTAGTATCAGCATCATCGCAAATTTTTTAGATATTATGATGAGATGATGTATGTATGTATGTACAAGATTACACATACGCTATCTCAAGACAATATTTTGAAAACTAATGAGCAGAAAATACAAGGTGTTTCAAAAGTCGCGCAACATGGCCTCCTAGGTCTCCACACCTTAGACCTCTGGACTTCTTTCTGTGGCGTCATCTGAGAGCAGCGGTATAAGCCAATCGACCCAGAACCACAACACATCTTCAGAATGCCATACACAGGAGCGCAACAACATCAATGGACACAGACAGCTGCAAAATAATGTGCAAAAATCATGCCTCACACGTATCAGGAAATGCCTTGAAAGAAATGGCGACCAATTTGAACATGTACTATTATAATCATTTAGAGTAACTTATGCAACAATTATAATGACTAGTCCTATGTTGCGCGACTTTTAAAACACCCTGAATGTAAAATGATAACGGTAAAAATGCGAAAATAAAAACGCAAATAGGAAATCCAGCAACATCTACCACGGCGCGTTTGGCTCACTACTGGTGGTGGCATTGAACTCTCCCTCACTGACTCCCAGCTCACCAACCCCTCTCTCTTGTTCCCTCCCCCCTCCCTATCACTCCCCCCCATCTCTCTCTCACTCTCTCTGCATCCCGTTCCTTCCATCATATAAGAACAGTTTAGGCTTCATAAAGAGGTTTCAAAGCTAAGTATGTAAATGCAACACTATTAGCTTGTGATTATGCAGGCGGCTTTCTGACCCAGTATTTGTTCGGTATCAAATTTAAGCTATTTACAGTCGCCTAATACAACACCAATATCCCGACCTTTCGCTGGACTGTATAAAGCAAACGTCTATAGTATAAATGTGAAATTTTCGAAAACAGCTTATAATTTCGATACTAAATACTATGGTACCAATATTCACTTGATCACACACACACACACACACACACACACACACACACACACACACACACAAAGCAAATGGTATAGCGCGCTGGGTGCAGGTATGGCCAACGGAAAATGCAAGGACGAGGGTAATGTGTGTGGGAGAATTAGCACGAAACAAAAAACTAGTTATGCTAAACAAAGGCGCTCGGAATATACCAGTTTTTGCTCGTGGTACGCAGTAAATTACATAACCTTCGTCGCATGGACATGTTTTAGGGGGCAAACAATTTCTGGGAGGTAATTTCTAATGGGGCAAAACCCGCACGCACCGGGATGGGGGTGAGGGTGTAAGCTGGGATGTTTATATACTGGTGGTGGAGATGAGGGACTGGGATGATGGGCTCAGATGAGAGGGAAGGTGAGGCGCTGTGAGGTACGGGAAAACAAGGAGGGAAATGAAGGGGAAGGGTAGATGAGGTGGAGGAAAATGAAGAAGGATGGTGGGAATCAAGGAGGGAAGGAGGAGGGAGAGTAAGACGAGTATAGGGAGAAGCTGGGAGGGCAAGGGAGGAGACACTGTGAAGAGCGATGATCTTAAGGGCGTTGTGAGGCAGCGGAAGCGAGGGAAAGAGGCAAAGGACGTACGAATGGAAGGTGGAGAAAGAAGAGGAAGAGGGAGGTGGAGGAAGAAGAGATGAGGTCAGGTGAATCGAAAAACTGCTGGTGGACATGGAAGGAAAACAGAGAGTGAGAGGGGTAGAGCGGAGTGAGAGGGGTGGAGGAGAGGTCACTAGAGGTTGTTAGGTACGGATGGAGGAGGAGGAGCAGGAAAACAGAGGGAGGGAGGCACTTAGATAAAGGAAGGATGCTGAAGTGAAGGGGGAGAGGAGAAAGAAGAAAGAATGGAAAGCGTGATGTGGGAAAGGAGGGGAAGAGAGGAGGTGAAGAGCTGGACGCAAGAATGTGGAGAGGGGTGAAGACAGAGGGAAAAGGGAAGGAAAGGCAGGTGTGGAAATGGGTGAAAAATCAAGAGGAGGGGGGATACAATAGGGAGGAGGACAGCGATGTTGAGGAGGAGGAGGAAAGGCATGAAGCGGAGTGGAGAGAGAGAAGAAGAGGAAGACAGGGTGATGAAGGAGGTGAAACTGGGGCGAAAGTGGAATGAGATAAAAAGGAAAGATATCAAGGAAAGTGGAGAGGAAGAGGAAGAGAAAAGAATGTGAAGCAAGGTGGAGACGGAGAGGGAGAGGGAGGGAGGCAAAGCAAGGTGGAGACGGAGAGGGAGAGGGAGGGAGGGAGGTAAAGCAAGGTGAAGAGGGACGGAGGTGGAGCAGAGTGGAGTGTGCCGGTGACCTGAAGGCCTAAGGGGGGAGGGAGGAAGACACACAGACAACACCAGCCTCTTACACACACACACACACACACACACACACACACACACACACACACACACACACACACACACACACACACACATGCGCGCGCGAACGCATGGTTCGGCATTTACAGTATAACTCACATCACACTGACACATAAGAACATAAGAAGAGAGGACAACTGCAGTAGGCCGGTTGGCCCATGCTAGGCAGCTCCTAGAAGAGCAACTGAACTACTAGGATGAGATAAGGACAGCAAAGAAGAAGGCTCTCCCCCGCCCTTCGAACCCTCCAGCTGAAGCCGGCAGGAAAAAGTCAGAAAGAACACCACGCAGCATAGAATAACTGGCGTGGACATTTTATAGGAAAGTGTGAAAGGAGAATAAAGACTATCATAGTGTAACCTGGAAAGAAAATGGAATGAATTAGTGTTAGTTATAAGATTTTATTTTTTTCTATACCCACCCGTTATTTGTCATATAGTTATCTAGCCTATGCTTGAAACTCTCAGTGGAAGAGGCAGCAACTACTTTACTAGGCAGCTTATTCCATTCGGCTACTACTCTATTACCAAACCAATTTCTACCTATTTCCTTACCGAAACGGAATTTTCTAGTTTGAAACCATTACTTCTAGTTCTATCCTGTATGGTTACTTTAAGTACCTTGCTAATATCTCCCTTATTTATATCTTTCATCCACATAAACATTTCAATTAAGTTTCCCCTGAGTCTACGCCTCTCTAGTGAGTGCAGACTTAGTCTTTTCAGTCTCTCTTCATATGACAGGTTCCAGACATCATGTATCATTTTTGTCATTCTTCTCTGTACATTTTCTAACGAGTTAATATCCATTCTATAGTAAGGACACCAAAACTGTACTGCGTAGTCTAAATGTGGCCTTACTAATGCTAAATAAAGTTGCACTATTACTTCTGATGATCTATTGCTCACGGTTCTCGAAATAAATCCTAGGACCCTATTAGCTTTATTTCTCGCATTAATACACTGTTGCCTTGGTTTGAGGTCGTTACTAACCATAGCTCCTAGATCTCTCTCGCATTCCGATTTGCTAATTTCATTGTTATCTAAGGTGTATTTAGTATCTCCAATGGTCTTGCCAACGGTACGAACTTAACATTTTTCAACGTTGAATTCCATTTGCCAAGTTTTAGACCATTTGGATAATATATCGCGGTCCTTTTGTAAGTTGTTGCAATCGTCAGTGGAGTTAATGATACGCCCTGTTTTTGTATCGCCGGCAAATTTGTTGATATTGCTAGTGATTCCTAAGTCTTAGACACAGCAGTACTGTATATACAATCACACAACTTGTATACAGTAGGAAAAAATATTTTCGTGTGCTAAACTGCTTCCGTACTGAGTCCCGAGATCATTTTCCTTAATGTCGTAATATGTACCGGTATCTTACACAGCAGTATTCTTCTGTACGTTAATTACATGTTCGACGTAGTGGTACATAATTAGGAATGAAGCTAATAAATAATCTCTTGACTATGATGAGATTTCTCCTCAGTTAAATAAAAATGTCCGGCGGTAACAAGAATATCATACAACAGGTCACTGCACTGAAAGTTAATGGAAATTGTTTCTGGTTTACAATATTCACACAGCCTTATTTGGGGACAAAAAAGAAACGGTCAAAGAATAAAAGCCAGCAAATCTTTGTCCTAGCTAGGGTATGAACAAATGAGCAAAAATCAAGCTGTGTTTTTTCCAAGATGCCTGGACATGTTGTGTTAAAGAGATTCGAAGTTATGGGCAGAGGGCAAGACTGACTGGCGAAGACATTTCCAAAGCTGACCAGTTGAGTAAATGAAACACTTTGGTTGCCGGAAGAGGTGCTAGGGAGTCTTCCAAGCCCATGAGTTTAGAATATTGTATAAACTTCTTCAGTCGTACACGCCATATACGACTCTTCACGAGAGAACTACAAAAGGATAAAACAATGAGG
>JAGKTI010041360.1:0-10260 GCA_018397915.1 Birgus latro
AAGTTGAATAAACTGGTCTGATGATGGCAAGAATGCAATAGAACGTTAATGTGCTCAGTTGTTTCAAACGCTTTCACTATGGCAGGAGTCTCATAAGCCACATAATCGTCTGACAGCAGTTGTTGTGGTTGTTTTTATTGTTACCCCAGAGTGCCTGGCAAAGCAGAACTATCAACCGCAGAAGGTAATCGCCTCTGAAGAGCCGTCCCGTCCACTGAACCGATGTTTCCTTGCTAGATAGCGCCTCTCCACGGTGAGGTGTGGGGAAGAATGTTGAGGTTTGCTTTCCGGACAGACACTACGTTTGCGTCTCTTCACTAAGTTAACGGTGGTACCACAGTAGGCTCCACATCACCCCGTTATTTGTTTACCTGGTTACCACCCATTGGGGTCGTCACTCAGAGTAGAGCCCACTAGAGTGAAATGAAGAGTAATTAACAGTGACGGGAAGGATGGAGGATATAGGTAAAGAGGAGGCAGACAGAAAAAGAATGATAAAAAAGTAGGAAGAAGTACGCATCACGCCATGATGTGAGCGGATGTATATACTGTATAGGCTATATTTATATAGATAGATAGATATGTGTGTGTGTGTGTGTGTGTGTGTGTTTGTGTTTATTTCAGCTACCAAACAACAATCCCACTTAGAAAAGTATCCGAATAATGAAAGGGTTAATAAATGCTAAATGTACCACGTCCAGTTCGTTAAATCTATCTTATGCTGAGTAAAATAACATAAGATTGAAAGGGGGGAAATAAAATAGAACATCATTGTAGCGAAAGAGCAAAAATATCTCGAGATCCCATGTATATTAATGTACAGTCATGGACAAAAGTTAGCTTACTATGCCACGGGGGCTAATTCGCATTTAGGGCATGTCTGACACTTTTCTCCCTGGCGCATCATATCAGAAAGATAAGCTCTGAGTAGAGAAGCATACCAAGCTTCTCTCAGCCTAGTAATATCGACCGGCGGAGGAAAGTGAGAGTCTGGTGCTGTTTCGGGTATGTATTTTGTCTTTTGTCTTGCTGCTACCAGGCGACTTTACCCAGTTGAGGAGGTGATAGGTAGGGGCGATCATCATCCATTCACTTGATGTGGTGCTACCTACTCTTCCTTCACCTTTATCTTTCTTTTTCTGTGTCTGTCCCCCTCTTTTCCTATTTCTCCCATCCTTCCTGTTACTTATTTATCCTCTTTCTACTTCAGGTCACTCTTCACACAAGAAACCATTTACAACACTTGGCGGTAACCACATAGCTAAACAACGGGGTGATGTGGTGCCCACTATGGTGTCCTTGTTAACTGCATGAAGAAACGCAAATGCGACGTCCACCCGGGAACTAAACCTCTACACTTTTCCCAACGCCTCTCTGGCAAGGCGCTGTCTGTTGCAAGGAGCATCGATTCACTGCATGGGATGACCCTGCAGGAGTGGGTGCTTGCCTGCAGTTGATGAATCTGTTCGGACTTGCAGACCGAGTTAGCTTAACAAACAACAACGACAACAAACAATTTATGACTTTCTCCTGGAAATAATGAGGAGCGATGTCACAGTCATTAATACTGGTCCGACTCTGGCCTGGCGCTGTATGCTACAAGGGGAGTGCCGGTTTCCTGCATGGTGGACGGCCTGGCAGAAGCAGTTATTTACTTGTGATCGACGGGTCTGCTTGGTCAGATACAATGGGATTAAGCAACAACAGAAACAACTTAGCTTTGGAGAGCCCCTAGTTTTAACGGGGTAAATGAAGGCAATATCCTACCTCTTAAGTTTAACAAGTATCCCCGAAGCTTCATAAACCATCTGGAAATTGCACGAATATAATAGCGCGTCATCGAACTCCAAAGAATGAATAATTTAGTAAACCCCACCTAGCTTGAAGATGTCCTTGTTGCCTCAGGAAGATTGTCTGGAGTTCGTAAAAATAAAATATGAACGTCAAGATACTGTGCGAGTTAAATGACTCCTTACTCTGAAGCCATTCTTTCCCTACCCTGTCGACAATCGTTCAACATCATGCCGGTATATCTTCCTGTATCGTCTTTAACCCTTCCTCATCTCAGACGATTTTACCTAACTTTGAAGACCTCCCTTATTATGATGGAGAAAATGATAACTATATTTAACCCCAGCAGGCCAAAAACTCCCTCTTAACATGGAACAATTGCCTGAAAGTAGTATGAAAAAAGTACAGAAAAGCTGTTATGTTACTGGAAAGATTTAATGATTCCTTAAACTCGCCCATCCTTTATCCACTTCCGCCTCCCTTCTCACTCTGCACGCCCTCTCCTGGCAGTCCTCCAAGCAGTATGTCACGTCCAAATGCATTCCACGTCGCCTGTATTTCTCTCTCTGTCTCATTTACCTTCGCAAATGCTAATAGATATTTAGTTTGAAGAGCTCGCAGGTTGTGAAAGAGTTGAGAGTTGTATATATCCACCTCTAGTATCTAAAATGTCAACTAGCCTTCATAAAATCATCTGGAAAGAGCAGGAATAAATTAAGTACGTCATGGCACTGTAAAGTTTAAATTATTCTGTGAACACAAGCCATTTTTTAACCACTACCATTCTTGATCCCACCTGATACTCACGCTCTTGTTTCATCCTGATTGTCACCTTTCTCTCCCTAAAGAAAAGGCGGCTTTAATTAGCTTTAGAGAGTCCTCGAGGTGTTAAGGGGTTAAGGAAAGCTTTACCTAATCCTTTCTTCTTTTAAGTGTTTCATCTTCGCTATAAAACCGTCTGGAGAGAATAAAAATAAGCTAAAGACGTCAGGGTGCTGCAGTGAGTTAAATGATTCGGTAAGCTCCATCCATCCTTGGCCCTCATCACGCCTCTTACGCCCCCTCATGGCAGTCTTCCAAACACCCCATTACGTCGACAAGCATTCTCTTTCTTCACTCTCTCACAGTGTTTTTTATTTAACCCTTGCTGACACTAAGCGATTAAAGAGGTCGTCTGTTGCCTGAAATGACACAAGTATGATCCTAAGTCGAGGCGGGGAACAGTTTCATGACTTAAATGTCGTTAAAACAGATATTACTGGCCTTCCACATGACCCTTTAATATGTCATAAAAACACCCCGCTACGAATGCACCAACACTGAATGAGACACCCCTGGCATATATATTCAGTGTGGACGGTGACTTTTAGTGTCAGAGAGGTGATATGGGAAGCTGCGTTACAGAAAGAAGTACTGCAGACCTCAGGAAACGGACTCTTAAACCTATGCCGAGAGAAGGTAAAGAAAAAGAAAATCATTATTGCCCTAAATATGAAGGGACAAGAAGAGGTTAATGAAGATTTTTAAGCCTAAAGTTAGAAGGGTCTCGGTACAATCACGTCTGTTTTTTTGTTCTTCCTATATTTGACACGCGTTGGTTGAAAAGCCTTTCCCACCTGTTTGAAATCGTTTGAGAAAAGATGTAATTAAATAAAAATGTCACGATACTGCATGGATACCGTCACATGACTCACTTAGCTGAAGCCTTCTTTTATCCACATAATCTCTTTCCTGACCGTCCTCTAAACACTCCATGAAGGCTGCAAGCATTATACTGTTTTTAGGATAATTCTTTCACTTTCTCTTATTAATCTAACTCAGAATAATGAGCCAGTGCTACCTGATGACTTTACCTAACTTGGGAGAACCCCTATCTTCATCCTTTAGATAACTTTTTCGGTGTCGTATTTAGCTCTTTCCAACCTTCAGAATATTTGACCCAGCATTTCAATACCACCAGGTTAAGAGGGATTTAATGAAGGCTGTATGTTATTCTTGGAGTTTACAGCCTCTCCTAACCTGTAAAATTCCGAAATAATATGAATTCAATTGCAAAAAAGCTTGTCTTTGTACAGGAAGAGTTAAATGATTCAGTTACCACGAGCCATCCATTACGTTCTACCAGCCTCCTGTCCCGCCCCGTACTCCTCCCACTGGCAGTCCTCCAAGCACTCCATCACGTCTAAAAGCATTGCACCTCTACAAGATAAGTCATTCACTTTTGGTCCCATTTAACCTATTTCTGTCCGATAAGTTTATGTATTTATTTACTAATGCTGACTAAGCATCTCGACATCGTAGTCTATCACTGACTATGTATCTGTGTAAATAAGGGACGGAGATAGTGTACTGGTAGTCTCAGGGAGTTTTGATCCGATAATAACTATACCTAGTGGAACCGATGAGGGTCAATCAGCCATTTATTTATTTATTTATTTTTATTTATTTATTTATTTTTTTGTGCAGTATGTCAAAGATCAGGGTCACATGACAAGATCAAGTTAGTTTTGATCCGATTTAGACCAAATTTGGTGGAAGAATAAAAGACAAGGCAAGAACATCGAGTTTGAAGACAACCAATCAAAGGTCAAGGTCACAGGGTAAGGTCAAAGTTCGATCTCTGTGTTGTAATTTACCAGTATCAGCTTGATGGTCATTCCCCGTCTTTCGTGCTTGCCATCACTATAGTCCTTTTAACTTAACTTGGCCCAGATTTTTTTCGGCTTATTTCACGAGGCTCGGTCCCAATATGCTGCGGACCCTCGTGACTGGCATCATTTTGTAGTGGTAATTTATTGCAACAACTCTGCATTTAAGATGGAGGGATTGCAATTTTAAGCCAAGTTAAAAAGAGTATAGTCTGTTTAATTCATCCTAACACTAATGTATTTAATTTGGGGAAGCTCTCTTAGTAGTACAGGGGTCAGCGAAGGCTGTCCCCAACCCCCTCCATGTTGGATATTATCTCCTGAGTTGATGAAATTTACCTGGAAAATGAAAGAATATAAATGTCTTCGTAGGGTAAATTATTGACAGTCCTTCAAAAGCTCCCTCGCGTATACAGGCACTCCTTACGTTTGGGTGGGCCTGTCTCTATGTTTTTCAAGGGTTGAAAACGTTATGCGACTGTATTTCACTTTATAGAGTCCCTTATTAGTGAATCGGCTAATGAAGGCTAAATGTATCTCTCTCTATCGCAAATTAAAATCTGTACACGAGTAGATTACAAAAGGCAGACGTCCAGGTCCTGAAAACAAGGATTAAATGGTTCAGTAAACTCAAGCCATTCTTTACCCATTACCGGCCGGCGTCCCACCCCACACTCCCTCTACTGGCAGTCCTCCAAGCACTCTGTCACGTCCACAAGCACTGCAGCTCTTTTTCTATTGCATGTATCTCCAGTCAGTATGAAGACTCTTTGCATATTTAATTCTAAATACTTCATTCTTGCTTCTGTAATTAGCTGCCGAGACCCCTAGTAATGAAGAGGTTAATGGAGGCTATATCAATTTCATCTAATTCGATTACTCTCTGACAGCTCACTCCCTCCCCTGGCGGTCGTCCAAACAATTCATCACGGCCGCAAACATTCCATCTCTCCAGGATAAGTCGTTCTCTGTTTGTCTCATTTAACCCCTGGCGGTCGTGTGGTTAAAATGCCTTAGTAAGAGAGAGTTCTTGCGTGGGTTGAATTTCAGAAGGTGACGGGAGGCTCCTTGATCATGTAATGCCATCAAGGTAAGTGGCTGGTCATCTGCCCTTAAATGCACTGGACTATAATTGTAGCCTAGCCTCGGGGCCGTACACCTCGAAGGGGGTGATACAAAACTGACTGTTACCGATTATTATTATTATTATTATTATTATTATTATTATTATTATTGGTATTTTTTTGTGAAGATGCCTTGTTTCTCTCATTCTAAGACCCAAACAACTGTATTCAGCCTTTGAGAGCCCCATAACCGTGAGAGGCTTAGTGAAGGCGATAGTTTATTTATTTATTTATTTATTTTTATGCAAAGAAGAAGGAATCAAAGGCCATGGGCTCGCGTACTGTTCCTTCCAAGAAACAGCAAAAACAATACAAAAGAGAGCCAAATTCAAGATCCATTCATTTCGAGATGCCTGGACACACTGCGTTTCAAAGACTGGAGATCATAGGAAACAGGGAATACAGACAGAGGAAGACAGTTCCAGAGTTGACCAGTTGCATAAATGAAGGATTGGGAGTAACGGTTAACTCTTGCATTAGTGAGTTGGACAGAAAAGGGATGAGAGTTGGTTGCTAGACGGGTACTGCGTGCCCGTCGTAGAGGTGGAGGGATGCAAGCAGACAGTTCACAGAGGAACAGTGACCGTTGAAGTTGCGATAGAAGAGAGATAAAGATGCAAAAGTGCGGCGAAGATACAAAGGTTGAAGGGAATCAGTAAGAGGAGGAGAGTTAATGAGACGAAAAGCCTTTGACTCCACCCTATTGAGAAGAGCTGCATGTGGGGAGCCTCTCCACACATGAGAGTTGTACTCCATACACGGGCGAATAAAACCTGTGTACGAGGTCAACAACTGTGCAGGGGTAAAGAAAGGTCGGAATCGACTTAGCACACCTAATCTCTTGGAAGCAGTCTGAAAAAGAGTCTCCGAGGTGAACTTATCAGGAAGTAGTAACAATAAAATATAAACGACTTCGTACTCCAAGAGTCTAGGTTAATGGCCGTCCTCCGTGCAATCCATTACCACCACAGTCATCAATTTTTCGGGTAAGTATTTCTTTTTGTATGTCATTTATACTCGACAGTGCGATGACGACAATTTTTATTTCGTTCCCGATATCGCCAATCGAATGTACTGTATATAGCTTTAAAGAGTCCCTCAAGTTAACTGTGAAAGGATTATTGAAAACTACAGCTAACCCCTCCAGCTTTTTCGAGACACCTGAACCTGCTCCGAATTAAATCGCCTGGAGATAGTAATAATCAAGTACATAGAACCTCACTTTATTCAGGTGGATTAATTCGTATGGTAGCCATGAAAATCCTTACATAATGTATATACAAAACATGGTGACCTTTTCACTGTTCTGCAATGTGTATCTGTATTTCTTCCATCTCAGCTTGTCCCAGATTTTTGTCCTTTTGCAGGAAATTTTGCTTATCTCAGTGACATGAAAAGATAATGCAGTGGCTGCTGCTCCTTTCGTCTCTTCTTCGTTGCTAGCAACATTACAGTGTTCTTGTCTTGTTACAACTCAGCATTCAAACTGGGGAGATGGCAATTTCAGACCAGGTTAAAATGGAAAGATTAGTATTGCAGTTTGACAGCATACTATGTCAGTGTCGAACCCATGTCTAAACATAATAAGATCATGATAGATTAACCACTAATATTCAAGTGGAATGGAAACGTTGGAATCTCGCGTTACTGATGCGGAATCTCAGACATGTACGAGTAAATGTAATATTAACCACAATTATAGTCTCGAACATGAAAAATGGTTCACATCCTTGTGGCAGATAACGAGACCGTGGACACTATTTCGAAAATCATTAAACTATTGGTCTCCACGCTGAGGGCCATGACCCTTCGGGAACTCTGATGTATGGATTAGGAGTCCAAGGGATAAAGATAAGTATCTGAAATCATTAATAACATAGCATTATTTCTTAATAATTTCTCGGGCAAAACACTAATGAAGACTTATTCCTCTGCCAATCATATCCTGCAGAGCACACCAGCAGCCACTGGATGATTAATTCCTGGAACTTTGAGGCGACTCATTTGCCAAAGCCACTTTCGGAGGGACGAGATTGATGTGAGAATAGGACAACCCAGCAAATTTGTTGGTTGGGTATTCCTGTCAGTTTCATCCTTCTGTCTCTGTGAAGCGAAATTGTCCAAGCTGTTTATAATTAAACTGCAAGGTGGCCTTCTCTGTGCCGTCACTGTGACAATCACTGACACCTCATCTGGTAGCAAAAACGTTATTTCATCATTTTTACTTGCCTGCATAGTGTCTGCTTTTAGTTACTTGAGTAATTAAATATTCACATCCAAAATAGTCATTCGTGCGACGTTGCTTTATTTATTTCAAAGCAAGATGTAGATGAGGGCCAAAAATATTATGGAAGTTTGTCTGAGGGGCCACAGATAGAAAAAGTTGGGAATCTCTGCGTGATCCCCTTTAGTCCGATCACGTATTTTAATTTTATTTTTGATCTATCCAAACAATTATATTTAGTTAAGGAGAGGCTTCGAACGGGGTAGGGGTTAGATACAGCTTAATTTGACTCCTTCAGCAAGAGAAGCCTTTTCTATGATGAAGAAAGTTGTATGGAAATAGCAAAAAATAAATAAGCGAATAACAACAGAAATAGCACCACCGCACTGAAGGGGTAGTGGGAATTTTCAGAATCCTACAGACTTTTAAGATGATTTTTAAAGAGTCATAACCATTGTACTAAAGAGTGAAGTGATGTTTTTCTTCGCCACAGGACAGTGTTTGTCAGGTTTGAAGTTAAAAAAAAAAAAAAAAAAAAAAAATGGTTTATTTTTCCCCTTGGCATTATCATTATACCTCATTACAATGCTGCTTGAATTAATGTTTTCCTTTCTTTTTGGCGATACGAGTAATTCCTCCAATACCATTTTTGAGTGTCTTGTTTTTAGGATTTTTGTATCACGTGGCATCCGAATGTTGAATTTTTAAAAATCAAGTAATTTTTTAGAACATATGAAAGCAGCTTCTCTCTCTCCTCCGTATTTTTACCTGCAGTTATTCAGCACTGTAAAAAAAAATCATTTGTGTTTTCGTGGGGGGATAATCTCTTCAGTTCGAAAAAGTTTTATTAAGATCAATACATGTACTTGAAATAAACCTATGATTATTTCCTACATCCTGTTATCAAGAATGTATTGTACATGAAATTATTGGTCTGTGGATATTCTACCTCGTCATATTCTACCCTACCTCGCCTCTCATTTTTACCCTGCTTTACCCAACCCAACCTCGTCAGGCCAATTTGTCTGAGCGTTCTCGAGGATCTTTAAGAATTTTAAGAAGTCTGTCTGTGTTGCGACATGGGGTGTAGGAATTAATGTGTTGTGTATTTTAAGTAGCAGTTGTAACCCCTGGCTCATATAAATGTGAAAACAAAACATAACCCCCTCTAGCTTTGGGAGCGAAGGTGTAAAAATGTATGTGAACGAACGTCATAACCTGACAGTAACACAGTATCCGAAATATCACGACGGTCATGAAGAGGACAAGATGGTTTTCCAGGTAGCATAGTCTGTAGGTAATGGGTGGTGATCAATGGAATATCTCAGATTTGTTGTATGCTGATGATGCAGTGCTACTTGCAAATACTGGACAAGAGCGTGGTAAGCTAGTCCCGAGTTTTGATGGTATCAGTGTGTCGTATCTTGAGAGTAAAATATGTGCAAAAGAGTAATGTGATGGTAATCGAGAGAGAAGGTGGCTCCCAGTGTGATGTTACAGTGAATGGACAGAGACTGGAAAAGGTGAGGGAGTTCAAATACCTGGGTACAGTGATAGAAAAAAGAGGAAAATGTGCAAAAGAAGTGGACACAAGGAAGGAAAGTAGCTGGTGCTATGAAGGCCTTGATAAGAAACAGAGTCTTAAGTGTTGCAGCTGCGCGAAGCTTACATGAACGAGTGTTAGTGCCAACTTTAACATATGGATGTGAGACTATGATGTGGCATGAAAATGAAGTCAAGAGTGAGAGCAGTGGAGATGGGACTGCTGAGGAATGCATGTGGAGTACAGAGAGTAGAGGATACGAAGTAATGTGATTCGTGAAAGCTGCGGAGTGAGAAAATCTGTGGACACCAGAATTGAAGAGAATGTACTGAGATGGTAAGGCCATGTGGAGAGAATGGATAACAATAGAGTGGTGAAAAGAGTTTATCTGGGCGAATTTGAAGGAGGGAGGAAGCGAGGTAGGCCAAGGAGAAGATGGAGGGATATGGTGGATGAGTGTGTGAGGAAGAGAGGTATGGAAGTCAGTGAGGCTAGGGGACTTACAAGAGATCGAGCTGGCTGGATGAATGTTGTGAGAAGCGCATGATCAGAGATTTGGCAACCCTTTTTAACGTGACAGCGTTTGGATTGACTCTATCGGAATAGTTTATGTGAAGCTACTGAATGTGGTGAAATTTTTTGGCGTATCAGATAGAGCCAGGATTCCGGGGGATTGAATGATGAGAGAGGCCCATTGGATTGGGCAAACTTGGGCTGTCTAGACTGCTGCTCCTCACTTTGCCCTAGGGTGGGAAAGGAAGTTCGGATGATGATGATGATGATGATGATTGTTATTATTTTTATTATTATACCTGTACATCCTCTTGTGGATCATTGAGGCAAAGTATGTACACACACTAAAAGATTATTCCGCACCCTTTTAGTGTGATACATTGTGATCCATGGAGAGATGTCTGAATTACAAATACT
>JAGKTI010041361.1:0-10260 GCA_018397915.1 Birgus latro
GCGATATTAAAGATGCATGGAGAGAGCATTATAGCCAGTTGTTGAATGAGGAGTTTGATTGGGATAGAGAAGGTTTGGAGCCAGAAGATCCAAATTTTGGCCCTTGGCCTTTGATCGACGCTTCTACTGTGAGTGAGGCAATAGGCAGGATGGGGTGGGGAAGGCGGCAGGTGTGTGTTGGTTGACTGCTGAAATGTTGAAGGCCTCAGGACTTACTGGGGTGAGATTTGTCACTGACCTGATAAATATGATTATATATGAGTGTGTCGTCCCAGATGATTGGCTGAAGAGTGTAATTGTATATGTGTACAAAGAGAAGGGTGATGCCCTGGAAAGGGGAAATTACAGAGGTATAAAGCTCTTAGATCAGATAATGAAAGTAATGGAGAGAGTTCTAGAAGGTATGATTTGAGAAAGAGTGAATATTGATGAGATGCAGTTTGGGTGTATGCCAGGCAGGGGGACCACTGATGCCATATTCATTGTTCGACAGCTTCAGGAAAAATATATTGGAAAGAAAAGGGAATTGTATTTTGTTTTTGTTGATCTGGAAGAGGCCTTTGACAGAGTCCCTATAGAGGTGGTGAAGTGGGCAATGAGAAAGCTAGGGTTGGAAGAGTGGCTGGTTAGGGTGGTTATGGCCATGTACATGGGTGCTCGCACCCAGGTAAGAGTGAATGGAGTTTTGCATGATGAGTTTTCCGTGAATGTTGGTGTGCATCAGGGGTCAGTTTTGAGTCCCTCGTTGTTTATCATGGTGCTTGAAGCCCTCTCACGTGACTTCAGAGATGGACTCCTGTGGGAGATATTGTATGGTGATGATTTGGTGTTGATTGCAGAGAATGAAAAGGAGGCGGAGGAAAGAATTAAGAAGTGGAGAGATGGTATGGGGCACAAGAGCTTAAGGGTAAATGCGGATAAAACAAAAGTGATGATATCTAGGGTTGGTGGCAGTACAATCAGAGGAGAGGGAGAGTGGTCATGTGCAGTTTGCCACAAAGGTGTGGGAAGTAATTCCATCCTGTGCAGTGTTTGTGATAAATTGGTGCACAAGAGATGTAGTGTTATTAAGGGTAGACTGCGAGATAATGCTGATTTTATGTGTGCGGCGTGTCAGGAAGAGCAGGTGGAGATTGTTAGGCGTGAAGGGATTGAACTTGCTGGTGTCTCTTGAGTTTGTGGAAGAGTTTTGTTATTTGGGAGACATGTCATGTGCCGGAGGTGGGGCTGGAGCTAGCTCGGTTGCTAGGGTGAGAAGTGGTTGGAAGAAGTTCAGGGAGCTGTTGCCTCTCCTGACATTGAGAGGACTCTCCGTACGTGCTAAGGGGTTTTTGTATGCAGCATGTGTTAGGAGTGTGATGCTGTATGGTAGTGAGACCTGGGCAGTAAATGAAGAGGATATTCGCAGGCTTAAACGTACAGAAATGACAATGATTAGGTGGATGTGCAGTGCGTCCCTGCGTGCAAGGCCTGGGGGGGCTGGGTTTACAATGGATGAGTTGAGAAGTAGGATGGAACTGGAGTGTATTGGTGTTGTGATGAGGAGAGGTAGGCTGAGGTGGTCTGGACATGTGGAGAGGATGGGTGATGATAATTGGGCGCAGAAGGTGAGAAGTGTTAATATTGGGGGAGGGGTTGAGAGGGGTAGACCGAGAAAGACATGGGATGGGGTCATTAAGTGTGACCTCAGGGTTAAGGGATTGAACAGGGAGGGTGCCAAAGATTGAGCAGCATGGATAGCCGCCATTATGTGACCAAGGCCAACGCATGCAAGCATGTTGGAGCCTTCAAAAATGATTACGAATGTAGGGAAGGTTATGGTCTATGAGAGATTTGAAATCAGTGAATGTACAGTGAGGTTGGATGAGGAGGAAATGGAATATGTGAGTGCATTTTAGTTCTTGGGTTGTGTGATGGGTAGGGATGGAAGTTTAGAGGGTGAAGTGCTTGAAAGGGTGCAACAAGGAAGAAAGGTTGCTGGTTCCTTGAGATCAGTGATAAGGAACAGGAAAGTGAGTATGGAAGTGAAAAAGTTATCACATGACAGTAGTGTGATACCAGCTTTAATGTATGGAAGTGAAGGTTGGACCTTGTTGGAGGGACAGAAGTCAAGAGTGAGAGCAGTGGAAATGAGTTATTTGAGAGGAGCTTGTGGAGTCACATGGAGAGACAGACTGACAAATCAGGAAGTGAAGGAGCATTGTGGTGTGTATTTTGGTTGTGATAGGAAGCGTTAGGAGAAATACATTGAGGTGGCTTGGCCATATGGAGAGGATGGATTGAGAGACTGATGAGGAGAGTGTATGTGAGTGAGGTGGAGGGGGGAGGTCAAGGATGAGATAGAGGGATGGAGTGGAGAGGTATATGAGAGAGGGGGGGTGTGAGCTGGGAGCAAGGCAGTGAAATAACGGGGGACAGGGCATCATGGAGGCGATTTGTTTGTGGCCACCCCTTATGGGATTGAGGCTTCTGGCAATAGATAGATAGACTGTTCTCACTCCTACTACGCCCATATCATGCCTGTGGCTCTTTGGAGCTGCAGATTGGGAGGCCCTCAGGCAGTACTTCTTTGATTTTCCATGGAATGATTATTGCTTCCTTGGCCGGGAGCCATCTGAGTGTGCCTTGCGCATTACGGAGGTTATTCTCTCAGGCATGGAAGCATACATTCCTTTCTCATATCCTCTGACTAATGCAAGAAAGCCTTGGTTTAATCACGCTTGTTCTAATGCTGTCCGCAACAAGGAGAGGGCCTATAAGAGGTACCGGAGCCAACCCACCCCTGAATCACACCTTTTATATATTTCTGCCCGGAATCGTGCTAAGTCTGTGCTTCGCTCTGCTAAAAACAATTTCATCCGTGCTAAATGTTCCCAACTCTCCAACTCGAATTCTTCTCGCTCCTTCTGGCACCTTGCCAAAAACCTTTCTAACAACTTTACCTCATCATCCTTCCCTCCTCTTTTCTACTCTGATGGCTCTGTAGCTATTTCTTCTACTGATAAAGCAGATCTCTTTGCTCAGACTTTCTCCTCCAATTCCACCTTAGACGATTCCGGTGCTATTCCTCCATCACTTCCCCCCTCTGACTTCCTCTTGACTGACATTAAAATTTCTTCAGCTGATGTGTTTTCTGCCATCACTGGCCTCAATACTAAAAAGGCATATGGTCCTGATGGAGTCCCTCCTGTTGTCCTCCAAAACTGTGCTTATGTGCTTACACCCTGCCTAGGTAAACTCTTTCGCCTTTGTCTCTCAACTTGTACCTTTCCTTCTTGCTGGAAGTTTGCTTTCATTCAGCCAGTCCCAAAGAAGGGTGACCATTCCCAACCCTCTAACTATCGTCCAATTGCTTTAACATCCTGTGTATCAAAAGTTTTCGAGTCAAGTCTTAACAGAAAAATTTTAAAGCACCTTTCCTGTCACAACCTTCTTTCTGATCGTCAGTATGGGTTCCATCAGGGACGTTCCACTGGCGATCTTCTCACCTACCTTTCAGACTCTTGGTCATCCTCCTTTCGGAACTTTGGTGAAAGCTTTGTCATTGCACTTGACATCTCAAAAGCTTTCGATCGAGTCTGGCATAAATCTTTAATTTCCAAACTGCCCTCCTACGGTTTCTATCCTTCTATCTGGGCCTTCATCTCAAGCTTCCTCTCTGGTCGTTCTATAGCTGCTGTTGTAGACGGCCATCGTTCCTCTCCTAGACCTATCAATAGTGGTGTTCCTCAGGGTTCTGTCCTATCACCTACTCTCTTCCTTTTATTCATCAATGACCTTCTAAGCTGTACATCTAACCCTATCCACTCATATGCTGATGATTCCACCCTTCACCTTTCCATTCAGTTCCTGCAACGTCCATCTCAGCAGTTACTTCAACAAAAAAGGGATGAGGCTATGGCACACCTAATGTCTGATTTGGCTCGTATCTTTGATTGGGGTAAAAATAATCTTGTTATTTTTAATGCATCAGAAACTCAGTTCTTACACTTATCAACCCAACAAAATCTTCCTCAGGATTACCCACTAATGTTTAATAATGAACAGTTATGTCCTGCATCATCCTTGAACATGCTTGGGATTTCATTCTCTCAGGATTTGTCTTGGAAAGAACATATTACATCTCTTGTGAAATCTGCTTCCAAGAGATTAGGTGTGCTAAGCCGATTCCGTACTTTCTTTACCCCTGCACAGTTGTTGACCTTGTACACGGGTTTTATTCGCCCATGTATGGAGTACAACTCTCATGTGTGGGGAGGCTCCCCACATGCAGCTCTTCTCAATAGGGTGGAGTCAAAGGCTTTTTGTCTCATTAACTCTTCTCCTCTTACTGATTCCCTTCAACCTTTGTCTCTTTGCCGCACTGTTGCATCTTTATCTCTCTTCTATCGCTACTTCAATGGTCACTGTTCCTCTGAACTGTCTGCTTGCATCCCTCCACCTCAACGATGGGCACGTAGTACCCGTCTAGCAACAAACTCTCATCCCTTTTCTGTCCAACTCTCTAATGCAAGAGTTAACCGTTACTCCCTGTCCTTCATTTATGCAACTGGTCAACTCTGGAACTGTCTTCCTCTGTCTGTATTTCCTACTTCCTATGATCTCCAGTCTTTCAAACTCAGTGTGTCCAGGCATCTCGAATTGAATGGATCTTGAATTTGGCTCTCTTTTGTACTGTTTTTGCTTTTTCTTGGAAGGAACAGTATGCAGGCCTGAGGCCTTTGGTTCCCTCTTCCTTGCATTAAAAAAAAAAAAAAATGAGTTAACTGGCATTCGTCATCTCTGTCGACAAAGATGGTTTCTGGTGTCTCTGGTGTCACCTGTGGTAGAAAGTTTCCTGAGGTGCTGATGGTTGGGGTCCTGGAGGCTGTACTGCTGGATGCTTAGGCTGTGTGGAGGCTGGCTGAGGATGTTGATGCTACAGGCACATTGGAGGTAACTGACTGTGTGGATCCTCTTGGTAGCAGGATAGGGCACCAGCTTGGAAAAAGTGACAGATATTAACATGGATCTGCCATGGCTACTGCAGCAGCATTATGAGTCACATGACCTCATAGTGATGTGCAGTTGGCCCACCAACTGTGTCTATGATGGTGAGAATTGTATCAGTCAGGGTTTCCGCTAGTGGATGTACAGCCATATATTACGTCCAAAAAATGCAGCCGTACGTCTGAGTTTTTCATCAGCAAAGTTCCAGTGGCTTACAATTTCCAGAGCATACTGTGCTGTGTATAAAATGACCAATTCATTATGTAAGACTTAGCCCACGTGTACCTCAATTGTAGCTAATTATCAACTTTTGTTCTGTCTAGACCCATTTCCTGCTGCCCGGGGCAGTTTGAACTGCATTATGAGCAGATGCTTTTGGCGTGTGTATCTCTTGTCGGCTTTTTGACAGAGACCAAGACATGTATGCAAAAACTCAATATGGTTCACTATATTTTGGGATTTTGGAATGTCCAGGTGAGTGCTTGTTTGCTTAGTTTGCCTTGGCTATTACTGTCAAAATTATATATATTTTAATTCTTTCCATTGTATCCTATTACTTAACCCGCCGAGTCCCACCGACGTATGATGCATGTCGCTACTTTTTTCTGCGGACAGTCCCAACGACGTGCATCATACGTCACGCAGTTGCAAGGCCCATTGTGTGCACATTTTTCAACATTCGTGGGTGATTTTTGGTAGGCATATGTGGGAGACCTTTCTCTACCTGCTGTCAAGCGGGGATACTGCCTGGACCCACCTAACTCCCCCTTCCCCCCTCCCCCCCATACTGGGCAATTCACCTGTTAGCAGTAACCTAGCCAGTAAAGGTATGTTGCCCCACGGTCTCTCCAATGACGAAATTCACGGTGAAAGTGATTCCTGAGGTGGAGGACAAAGAAACAAAGAAGCTAGAGGTAGAAACAAACAGAAGTGATGAGGTGGTAATGTCATAAAGGAAGGTGCCATATACTGGGGTTTTGGGTGAGTGAACATTGCTTATAAACGCCTATATTATTGTGTGAAAACCAATATAGACTTGTACTACACATAAATTCATACCAAATAAATGAAATAAATACGTAATTTAAGTGGCTTGAATTAGTCAACCCTTCCATAGTTCATTTTCTTTAGCCAGGTACCCTGAAAAAAAAAAAGGAAATGTAAGGTTGAATGACACCTCTATCAACATTTTTTTACCTCAGGATCGCGATTTCTCTATGAATTTTCGATGTTTCTCACCAAAAGCGAAGGTTTCAGCCAAAAAACAAAAAGTTGAAAATCAGTCGGGATCTGGGGGTAGGCTGGGTGAAAAACCGTTCGGGACTGGGCGGGTTAATGGCATTAATTAACAATTGCACGCTAGCAAACTGCAAATAAGATTTACAGTTATAGAACCCATGCAAATCCCTGCATGTGGAGAGGATGGAGAGTGAAAGATTGACGAGGAGAGTGTATGTGAGTGAGGTGGAGGGGGCGAGAGGGAGGGGGAGGCCGAGGATGAGATGGAGGGATGGAGTGGAGAGGTATATGAGAGGGGGGTGTGAGTTGGGAGCGTGTAATGACAGGGGACAGAGTGACTTGGAGGCAATTTGTTTGTGGCCACCCCGTTCGGGATTGAGGCGTCTGGCGATAGTTAGATAGATTGAATAATTTGTGAAGTTCTGAGCTACATGCAGCAAATTCATGTCAGAATGTGAACTTAGAACCAGATCAAAGAAAAACGGTTCTTCTAGACCATTGGCCCGTTTTTGTCCTGTGCAAAATGTATTGCAACCAGCCAAAAAATAAAAGACTGAGTTGAATGCAGAAACTTTCAGACTGAATGGCTCAGTCAGTTTCCATGATTAGAATATGAGATAGACTTTAAATGAATGTTCTGAAAATACTGTCATTCAGTAACAGCCAGAATTCATTCACTAAAGAAGGAGCAGGTGGGTATCTTGATGACTTTGTTTAAATAAATGTACAGCTTAAGATTTCAGTATGAAATGTAAAAATTATGTTCATACAGTGTGAAACATGTAACTTCAAATATTTTTAGGTGGGACTTACAGATCAAAGGTCCAGGATGTCAGGACTTCCAAACTCTGAGCCATAATGGAAGTCCTGATCAGTGCCTGCAGCCAGGGATGGTTCAGGTGCCTCCACTGTCTCTTTCTCGGCTTCTTCATCCTTGGCCAGTGGCTTAACTTGTTACAGTTCAGCAGCGCTTCCCTCTTCTGTCTGGTCAAGGTGGCCAAGCACACCAGCATCCTCATCCAGCCACTCTTGCAGCTCCTCCACAGCAGTGTTCTTCCAACATTTCTGCCATCCTCAGTGGTCCAAACTCCTCAGAATCATGCGGTGGTTGTAGAGTCTTGGGGGTTCTGTGGAGTTTGCCCCATCCATTCTTGAGTGTGACAAGGGACATTTTCTTCCACGCCTTTGCAGAGTTGAAAATGACGTCCTTGACACTGTCTGTCTATCTGTTTATCTATTGCCAGATGCCTTATTCCTGTACGGGGTGGCCACAAACAAATCTCCTCCATGTCACTCTGTCCTCCGCCATTTCACCACCCTGCTCCCAGCTCACACACCCCTCTCTCATATACTCGTACCTCTCACTCCATCTCATCCTTGGCCTCCCCCTCCCACTCCCCCCTCCGCCTCACTCACATGCGCTCTCCTCATCAGTCTCTCACTCTCCATCCTCTCCACATGCTCAAACCACCTTAATGTGTTTCTCCTAACGCTTCCTATCACATCCACACTACAGTGCTCCTTCACTTCCTCATTTGTCAGTCTGTCTCTCCATGTGACTCCACATGCTCCTCTCAAATAACTCTTTTCCACTGCTTTCACTCTTGATTTCTGTCCCTCCAACAGGGTCCAAGCTTCGCTTCCATATGTTAGAGTTGGTATCACAACACTGTCAGTGTAGCAGCTTTTTCACTTCCATGCTCACTTCCCTTTTTCTTATCACTGCTTTCAAGGAACCAGCAGCCTTTCTTCACTGCTGCACCCTTTCAAGCACTTCACCCTCCAAGCTTCCATCCTTACTCATTACACTACCCAGGTACTTAAATGCACTCACTTTCTCCATTTTCCCCCCATCCAATCTCACTGTACATTCACTGACTTCACTTCTCTCGAAGACCACCACTTTACTCTTCCCTACATTCACCTGTGGATTCTGTTTCTTACTCACTCTCCCAAACTCATCCACCAAGCCCTGCGGCTCCCCTTGGTCTTCACTCAACAACACAGTATCATCTGCAATCAACAGTACAGGGAGTTTCCTTCACTGCCCTCTCTCACTAGGACCACTCCAGCATCCACTGCCCGACCTTGTATCTCTTTTATAACCCCATCCATATACAGATTGAACAGCCATGGAGACATGATACATCCCTGTTTCAATCCAACCTTCAAATGGAAAAATTCACTCAGTTCGCCATCCACACGACCTGCGCCTTGGCACCCTCTTACATACTCTTCACGGCCTTCAACAACTTCCCATCTACTCCCTATATTCTTAATACTTTCCACAATCCTTGTATATCCACCCTGTCATATGCTTTCTTCAAATCCCTGAAGACTGCATACAGCTTCTTTCCCTTCTCTAGAAACTTTTCCACTAAAGATCTAAGAATGAATATCTGGTCTACACAACCTCTTCCCTTCCTAAAACCTCCCTGTTCTTCTTCAACTAATTCCTCTGTTATTTCTCTGACTCTGTCAATAAGTATCCTACCATATACTTTTCCTATTGCACTAAGAAGACAAATGCCCCTATGATTACCATACACACTTCTTTTTCCCCTTTTCCTTTGTACAGAGGAATAATTATACCTGACTTCCAATCCTCTGGGACTCTGCCTTCCTCCCAGGCCAATCTGCACACCTTCCACATCCATTCTATTACAATTTCTCCCCCATGCTTCAGCATTTCACCACACAGTCCATCAGTTCCTGGGGCTTTCCCCATTTTAACTTTCTTCATTGCTTCCACCACTTCCATCCTTCTGATTTCTTCCTCTCTTCTCACAACCCTCCTTCTCCCAGCCATTCCCCAGCCTTGTATTACTTTCATTCTTTATGTTCAACAATTCATTAAAGTGTTCTCTCCATCTGTTCGCTTTTTCTCCCTTCTCCAGAAGTAATCTACCATTTTAACTTTCACACCCCAGCTAACTTCTTTGGCGCCGTGTCTAACTCTCTTTACCTCTTTCAGAACATTTTCTTATATTCCCTCCACTTTATGCTCAGATTCCTTCCAAATTCCTCATCCACTCTCTTCTTACTTTCTCTTATTAATTTTTTTACCTCTCTCCTCCTCTCTACATTTAACTCTCTCTTCCATCTCTCAACTTCTTCGATGCCCCTGTTCCTCATCCACTCGTTATATGCACCTCTCCAGTCCACCATGCTGTTCTCTGAACCCTTTTTGTCTTCTTTTCAGCCCCCACACAACCTCACATGCTGCACACATTTCTTCCATGAATATCTTGCACACACCTTCCAATCCCCCATCGTCTCCATTCTATATTTACCCAATTGCTCCTCCACTTCCATTTTATATTCTGCCTTTATTCCATCCTCTTGTAACTTTTCTATCCTCCTTGTAAGAACTACTTCCTCCTGTCCCTCCCTTCTTCTCTTCCTCCATTTCGTTTGGACTTTGATTCTGACTGCCACCAAGTGGTGGTCAGAAAGTTCACTTCCCCAACCTTTATATACTCTTGCATCCATTACACACCTTCTCATCCTTTCATCCACACACACACAATCAATCATTGCCTTCCGTTCATTCAGTTCACCATCCATCCTTCTCATCAATCGCCATGTATACCTGTGGATCATTTTGTGCCTGAGGAGGGTATTAGCTATCACCAACCCCCTCCCAGCACAAATGTCCACTAAAGCACTGCCATTCTCATCCATCTCTGTTGGCACACCCCACTCACCATGCACTCCATCCACCTTCACATTCCCAACTTTTCCGTTCATATCTCCAGTCAAAAACACTCTCTCATTCCTTTCAAACTTTTTTGAACACGCTTCCACATTTGTCTAGAACTCTTCTATCACTAACTACAAGATTTTGCGTTGGCACATATACTCACACAGTAGCCCACATTTGTAGTCCAACTTTCACTCTTACTCACACAACCCTTGAACCAAATGATCCATGCTCTCTTATATTCTCCTTCCATGTGTTACAGCAATACACACTCCTCCTTTTCATTTCGTTTTTGAAGGCTCCAACATGCTTGCATGCGTCGGCCTTGG
>JAGKTI010041362.1:0-10260 GCA_018397915.1 Birgus latro
GTGTGCGTTGGGAGCGTGGTAGTGAAATGGCAGGGGACAGAGTGATATGGAGGCGATTTGTTTGTGGCCACCCCGTGCGGGATTAGGGCGTCTGGCAATAGATAGATAGATAGATAGTTATAAGTATTGTTATTATTACTGCAATATAAATCTTAGTTACAAATATGAGAATTTATTCAGCAGCGAGTCTAATGACATGGTTCATATTCTATTCCCTCCTTAATTTCTTCACTGTGATGATGTACCATTTTGTTTTCTTTCCACAGTCGGACTGTTTTATTCAGATTGCTGAGAAACATACTGCATTTTAAGAAGAAGGCACTCAGAGAGCTCATATCTCCGTCAACGATAATGAAATTTATAGTTTATTTCTGTATTTCCTATTTCCTACCGGCGAGTACTTTTGTGTCACACACTTATTTAATTCTACGGTATTAATTTGCTCTGTAACACACAATCACATAGCGCATACCTCCGCAACGACATTTTTTTTAATCTATTACTGTTTCCGGATGCGGTTCCACCTCATAATCTAATCTACTCGTCCTTGTCCCACTGCCCACCTGTCTAGCAGATATCATTGAAATCCAGTGCAGCTTTTTGTGATACATTATACAGAATCAGGCGAACAGGAACGGGTGAATGCATAAACTTCGTCCACTATCGTCGGCGGAGAAATTTAGTTACTTTAAAAAGGGTACATTTCGTTCCTCTTAGTGTAAACGTCGTTCCTAAGCTAAATATGTAGAACTAGCAAGAAAAACTATAACAGACGCCCCCTGGCTGAAATTCTCTGCCCTGATCTGCAGGTAAATGTCTCACACACAAAACTGTACATGTGTTCTGTATGAATAGGTAGTTTTTAACGCTTGTAGTGGTAGAGACCATTCCTTCGACTATCAGACAACAAAAGTGATGCAGCTCTTGTCTCTGGTTTACTCCACACGTACACTTTCCCATACTTCCACTGGTTACAGTTGGCGCTGTCAATCTCGTCTCTCCGTGAGTGCGACCCCTGAGTTGGTCGACTCACGTTTCAAGTCAGCAGTGGTGAGGGTGAAAGGGCAGTCAGGGGAATTTCAGGACGGTGCAGGGGGTGGTAGGTAGGGCGGATGACGGGGTTTGGCGCTTGAGGAGAGTAAATAGACCAGTGACACAGGAAAAACGAAGGACGTACCTACACCAAAATAGTACACCCGTAAAAACTTAAGAAAAATATATACGGAATAACATAGTCACAATTTAATTAAATAAACAACCACAGAATAGGTTAATTCAGCACAACATAAACACACACACACACAAACACACACACACACACACACACACACACACATAAGCGTGCGAGCGAGAGCGCATTTCTTAGCACACGGGCTCCGGTAAAAGAAAGATGGCGTTTCTATGATTCCCCTGTTAACTGGGGGATGGGAAGTAAATGCCGAGTCCAACCGGGATTTAAACCTCCACGCTCTTCCACCCCTCCCTCCCCCCTCCCCCAAACTGAGAGAGAAAATAGGTTCACTGCACTGGAAGGCCCTGCTGGGGGGTTGCTTGCCTGCTGATGATGGGTCTGCTATGCGAGGCAGACCAAGATTACTCAACAGCGACTAAAGTGGCAGGTGGTGGCGATCATCTTCCACTCACTTAATGTAGTGCCGCCTACTGCTTCCTTCGGTGACTCTGCACTGGGTGAAAAGCCTAATGGTTTTCCTGTAACCAAAGAGACCATTGGGTGGTAACCACAGGGCCAAATAAGAGGTGATGGGGAACCTACTATGGGGCCACTGTTAACTGGGTGGAGAGACGTAAAGGTGGCGTCCATCCAGTAACCAAACCTGCACACTCCTCCCCTCTCCTCGCTACTGCAACGCGCTGTCCACTGCAAAGGAGTATCGGTCCATCGCACAGGTCAGTCCTGCAGGGTCAACTGCTTGCCTGCGGTTAATGGATATACTTGACCAGATCTGTATTACTGCTACGTAAGCGTTATCTCATTATTAAAACTGAATCATTAGCGGTTGTGAACATGATTTATGTATGTTATTTGTCCATCGAATCCTTCATAACAGTAATTCATTATAAATAGGTATCATGATTTTTCCGGTATGAAATTTTAATCTCAGATCCCAGCTGTCTTAAGCACGATAGTTTTTTTTTACCTGCTGCGATAGACAACAGGTCAATGAGTGGACGGCTTTCTTCTTCATCTTCTTCTTCTTCCTCTTTTGCTTTTGGCGGATTTGTTAAAAGGAGGCCTTTGGAGACATAAGTGGTACCATATATGGTAATTTGACATGGAGAATCCAAATCTGCTATCGGCTGACACTTGAGGTGGCGCTATCCACTCACTCGATGTAGTGTTACCTTCAAGTGATTACTGTTCCTCCCACCTAAGCATCAAACTAAGTATACTTTAATAAGATTAGGGATTCACCAGGGAAAACAAACTCAACTTATATGCTACCTGCAGCGATGGTCAGTAGGTCAATGAGTGGCCAGCCTCGCAACAGGTCCCAGAGCAGTTCTGCTCTTGTTATGATTAGTTTCATTATCGGCATGATTGTTAAAGGACTGTCCTTGTGGTCTTTCAAATCATTACGTGCGAGGGCGAAGCCCTCGCGAGTCTCGCGTCAAGCAGTGGCATTTTCTCACATATGAGCAGCCCGACACGGCCTGGCCCGACCCGGCCCGACAGTAACGCTTCTGAGAAGCTTATATCTCAACAACCACAGAGCCGATCACCGCGTGGTTTGCACCATATGATACCCCAATTCTTTAAGAATTGTTTTTTGCCAGGTTTCTTCACACTCGGGCGGTGCACGTGTCACGCGACATGCGACAAGTGCAGCATGTCGAAAATCTTCAAAAGAGGGCCACAGGCCAGACAGTTTGTCGTAAAGGCATAAAACTTGGTAGGTAGAAGGCCAACAATATACTCCAGGCATCCTCGGGGTGTAAGGTGACATTTCAATACTTTCGGATTTCAATGGCCTCGGTCGTACCTCGGCAACAAAGGTGTTTTATTTGTGTTAATTTAATTTCTGCCCAGAATATTTAAACTTTATATTACTCCTTACTAGACGAATGATTGTATACAAATACATTGTTGCTGGTTGCTATCCCCATCAGGTGGAGTGCCACTAATGGCAATATAATTCCTGTGGCATATGTATGGTTTTCATATTTCTATGTATAAATCTTAATTTGTTTTAAAAACAATTAAGCGAAAAGAACTACGAATTATATGCAGTTTATTTTTCAACTAAATATAAAGTCGAGCTGTGGAAGTGTGTGTATATCTGTGCGTTTTTCGTCTCTTTCACGAGAACGGTAATAGACATACGACCCAATTCTCTTTGCATTAGGTCGGGTAAGTCCTGGGAGTGTTAGAAAACTATCAAGCGATGCTACGGCGCAAAATTGTTAAATCGGGACACGAAAATGCCTGCCTGTGCGTTTGTTCGTTTCTTTCACAAGAACGGTAATATATATCGACCAAATTCTTTTTGTATTAGGTCGGAGTAAGTCCAGAGAGTGTAAAAAATAAAATACTAAACATAAATTTTGGCGACAACACGCGACGTGACGGCGCGAAAGTGTCGGAAATCGCGACACACGAAACTGTTTTTTTTTTTTAGACTTTTGGGTCAGAATGGGCTCAAGAGGGGTATGGAAACAAGATAATGGTATTTGCAAACATTTTGTGATGGAAAGGCTATTAGTTAGTGCCTCAAACGTTTGCAGGCAAGCACTTGTGTATATAAAGCTCGTGTTAAACATTGCTGGAGCAATATCTGCGTGTTGGAAACTCATCCTCTCTCGTGCGACATTTTAGTATTGTGAACCACCCATGGATGGCTGTCTTTCCAGTGCGTTTCTTTGGTTAGGGCAAAATATAAAGAGTGAGGAATAATGTATGCTATGTTATATTTTAATTATTACTTGTTTCCGTCAGCTTGTTCATTCAGTATTCTATGTGAGATTGGTAACTTACGAACTGGCAACACTTGACAAACCAGTGTTGGCCGTATACAGGTTACTTCCAGTACAGTACGAGTATATACAAACTGGAACTGCTTGAAGCAACACCGCCTAATAGCATCTAAAGCCACACATTCCAACGTCACGTCACCTTGTCACATTACCACCACCTTGCAGTTTCCAGCACACTAATTCTGCTATAATATGACAATAAATTGTTTATGTAATTTTTCCAGAATCGGCGCAAAGATCACAATATTCTCGAAAACACTGGTCAAGAAACATCACTTCCACATGCATGAATAAAAAGGTGATTTTTTCCTTTCTGTGTGTGTGTGTGTGTGTGTGTGTACATAACTGGTGAGGGGGAGAGAGCCGTTGGGATATATTTAGAATGGTGGGAGGTGGGATTAGGTGGGTAGAATGAGGGGCATGGATCCTGAGAGAAGTAAATGGAGGAGGCGGACAGGATAAAGTCAAGGAATTAATTACATGTTGATATTCAATTCACTTTTTATTACGTAATTTAAACTCTACTTAAGAGAAGAATGGTCAAAATAAACAAAACATAAGCTCTACACACACACACACACACACACACACACACACACACACACACACACTGGTGAATTGGAGACGGTGAATAATTTACACATACACACACACACACACACACACACACACACACACACACACACACTGGTGAATTGGAGACGGTGAATAATTTCTGTAAATGTTTTCAGCATAAATACGGGAGTATCCAGGAATCATCCATCCATTCAGGTCTTTTGTGCCATGTTAGGAGCGAAGGGGTCTGGGGCTTAGTTACTCGGTCCAGACACTTGAGTCGAGGATAACCTGCCACACTCGTCCATGAGTGGCGTTATATAACCGGTAGACTACAACACTCCCAAGAACGTCAACCCTGGCTGGCCCTATCCGGTTGGAGTGCCTTAACCCACTAGACCACCAGTCATCATTTGGTGATATGCTTTCCTTTTCCTTTTCGCAAATGGTTCATAGCAAACCATTTGGTGTCTCACTCAGTGATGTCACCTGCATCGAGTGAGTCAGTGATGGTCGTCCTAACCCACCACGATCAAGGAATAATGGCACTACAGACTGCTATGATGTTCCAAGTGTTAAAAAAAAAAAGTAATTTTATTAATACTGCAAATGCAAGTTTTTTCCAATGTCCCACCATTATAAAGTTACATTGGCCGTTGCTGGCTTAAATAAAAATAGCATTATGATATTCAGTGTGTGTATGTGTGTGTGTGTGTGTGCGTGTGTGTGTGTGTGTGTGATGGGCGTATCAATACCAGAGCATCGATACTTCCGATACCAGCTATTTACTTTGAAGAATAAATACTGATGGCTAGTTATCGATTACTATGAGTACTGAAGAGAAATAAGCTCGAGTTACTGAAAACACTTTTTAAAAATTTACTGGGAAGTGTTGACTACACATTTATTACTCGGCTGAAGTGCGGTGTCGCATTCACATTCACAGACTAGACCGCCATGTAGTGACAATAACTTGGAATGCTTCCGTTGTGAGTGATAGTAATTATATTTGAGGCAGTTGATTTAATTAACGAGGCTATGATTTCCTAAACTGAAGTATCGGTATCGGTAATCGATACCACCGATACTGGACAAGAAAGTAATTGGTATCGTATCGAAATGTAATCATTGGTATCGCCCTTCACTAGTGTGTGTGTGTGTTTGTGCTTAGATTAAAAAGTGGTAGTGTAGAAAGCAGATGTGGCCTTTGAAACGGGTGTTATCAGGTGGAGTTGTCAGCGCCGGTACCAGAAGTGCCATATATTGCTGCCACTAGTAGCGATCATCAATCTCGATCTGTGTTGGTTTTTCATTTCCAGTACCATAATTAAGACACGTGTCCTTAACACCATACGCCATGGCATTTACTGGCAGTAAATTTGGACTAGAAGTGCCGTCATATTTTTAAAGATTACAACAAAATAATCCAGATGAAAACGTGTTCAGTGATAAAGTAGCCTACCCAGGGACGGGTAAGAGGTTAAAATATGTTGGTAAAGTTACGCAAATTTAATGTATACGTTGGTTTGGTTTTATTGTTTAGTTTATAGATATGGAATACAATGAACTGAAACTGTTTTTAAATGGTACGGAATGGTACGATACGACTAGTTAAAAATGACTGGCAGACGCATCCGTAATAGCTGGACTTTGATTTTCACTTGTGCCTTGCAGATATTAAACAAGTGAAGCCAGATCTCCCAGACATGGGACTTAAAGGACTGAGTAACCAAAGAAAGAACGTTGCTAACGGAAGTAAAAGCATAATTACCGGAATTTATTGTCACGAAAATCAAGTGGTTGTCAGTAATACATCCCAACTCTTCTCTTTCCCCCGTCGTCGGGAATTACCTATGCCTTATCTACACATCGCAGTGGAAGGCTGTAGGGGAGAGGGAAACGGTAAAATGTGTCGGGTATGGACGAAGATGAATGGTGGAAGGACGTACAGCATGACAGAGTCTGTGTTGAGGTCGGTCTAAATTCTAAATAAAATAAAAATATCTCCTTGGGCGAGGGATTGGTACTGCCAGACCAGTTAAAGTTTATCTAGATTTCTAGTGAGAAGTCACACAATGGGATGTTAATGACGTCTGGCTCATGAATGAAACTGAATTGATGATGAATATTTGCAGCTGGCATTGCCATCTAGGTAACGTTATTCATTTCCGCGGAACAATCACCAACCGACAAATTTTTACATAGTAAGGCCACTGTTTGTGTGCATTTGTGTTTATGGATATGAATCTGCGTGTGCATGTGCGCATGCGTGTCTAACGCGTGTACGGCATTGAACAGAGGGAAGAATGAGGAAAAACATGGGTTGGTGTAAGGATACAGGAAAGCATAAACAAGGCTCTTCCTGTCCATGCTCTTTTCCTTTTCGCCCTGATCCCAGTGTGTGCTGTGATCATTCTCCACAGCTGTCTGAAATTTGATGCTACTAAATTTGATAATTCCTATATCCACGTAAAACAAGTTTTATGATGGCCTTCTGTTGTCGTGAATCAGTTCTATGGAATTGTGTGTGTGTGTGTGTGTGTGTGTGTGTGTGTGTGTGTGTGTGTGTTTGTGTGTGTGTGTGTGTGTTTGCAGAGATTATATTGTGGTGAATTAACCTAATCTGTGGTTAACTATTTAATTAAATTGTGACTATGTTATACCGTGTCTATTTTTTTTTAAGTTTTCATGGGTGTACTATTTTGATGTAGGTACGTCCTTCGTTTTTCCTATGCCACTGGTCTATTTACTCTCCTCAAGCGCCAAACCCCGCCATCCTCCCTACCTACCACCCCCTGCACCATCCTGAAATTCCCCTGACTGCCTTTTCACTCTCACCACTGCTGACTCGAAACGTGAGTCGACCAACTCAGGGGTCGCACTCACGGAGAGATGGGATTAACAACGCTGACTGTAGGTGGAAGCGCTGGAGGGTGTACAGTCGGAGGCATAAATTTGCGTTGGGCTAGCTGATATAAAATGAGCCTGAGTGTCTGGCAATAATGAATGTGGAAGAGTTGAAATACTGTATGTACGAGTATTTTAATGGCCTATGTTTATGTTTAACATTCGAATGCTCGAAACACAATATTCTCTATGTAATGTAGGTAATAACCATCTGAAATGCTGAATGTAGTAACCTGATGGTATGAAATGCCGCATGAAAATATAGTATAATCTCGGTGCTGATTCCCTTCTGGTCTCTCCCCTACCCCTTCTTCACCCCCTTCCACTTTCCTCCCCTCCCTACCGCTGTCCTTCCCCCAACCAGTTACCCCTCCTTCTTCCTCTATCCCTACCGTCTTCCCTTTCCATCTTTTTTCCCTCCCTTCTTCCCGATCGCTCATCTCTCTCGCTTTCACTAGCTTCTTTCTTTATTCTAGGGCGCCAACATCCCTTTCTACGCTATAGTATTGACGACCCACGTAAAAAACAGACTTTTGCAATATATATTTCCAATTACAGGGTGACCATAACCTACGGAAGCAAATAATTTAAGAAGAAAATGATAATACTGGATTCCTCTGATTACAGACCAATAGTTGTCACATCTTCTCTTGGTAAAGTATTTGAAATTTTAATCAATAAGCACATAGTCAAACATCTCGAATCCAACAACTTAATTAGCCATAAACAATATGATTTTCGCCACGAAAGATCCACCATTGACATACTTAATATCCTGACTCATAACATTCATCAATCAATCGACCTATATGGAGAAACTCATGCAGTAGCCCTTGATATTTCCAAGGCTTTCGATAGAGTATGGCATCATTCCCTGTTGTCAAACTCCCTTGCTATGGACTAACGTCTTTTGTTCCTCTGCTTGCCTCATATCTCAGCGACAGAAAAATAAGAGTAAAAGTAGATGATGTATATTCCAATTTCCACTCAATTAACACCGGCGTGCCACAAGGGTCAGGTCTGGCACCAACCCTGTTCCTGGTTCATATTAATGATCTCTTATCTGTCACCCACAATCCCATCCATTCATATGCAGATGACTCAACGCTTCACAGTTCATTCACACTCAGACACCCATTTACAAAGTCAGATATCTTCAATTCTCAACTCAGCACAGCCATCTCCATAAATCACGACTTATCTATGATCAGTGAATGGGGACAAAACAACCTTGTCTCATTTAATGCTAGTAAAACCAAATACATACAATTTACTAATAGACAGATATTGCCTGACTCATATATTACCTTCAGTGCTACTAATAATCCCCTCTCCAAAAGTATTGAAATTCTCGGCGTCTCACTTAACAGTGCCCTCAGCTTGACCTCTCATATCAGATCACTAGCTAAAACCGCCTCGAAGAAACTTGGATTATTATACAGAGTCCGTAACTTCACCGACGAGCAGATAGCTATAATTTACAAAAGTCATGTGCGCTCTCAGCTTGAATGTTGCTCACCCTTGTGGAATGGATTTGTAGAGGTTGCATTAAAACAACTTGACAAAATTGGGAAGAAAGCTGTTGAAATTATTAATAACCCTGCAACTACAAATAATTTATCTCCTCTACGAGTAAGAAGGAATGTTGCCTTCCTTGCATTATTTTACAGATATTTTTATGGCAAATGCTCAGACGATGTTGCATCCATTGTGCCACCTCTCCATGCCTTCCCTCGTGCTACACGGGCATCTGGCAGCACTCATGACTGGAATGTCACAGCCATATTGCAGAACTTCCGCCTATCAGAATTCTTTTATTCCCCGAACTGCATCTCTCTGGAACTCTCTTCCTCAGAGTTGTTTCCCTCCAAACTTCAATCTACAGCTGTTCAAGTCCAACTGTCACAGATATTTCATGAATGGAGAACACCAGTGACCTGGTGCAATGGATTTTTTTTTAATTCATTTGTTTTTCCTTCCTCTGTTCTGTTATTTTATAAAAAAAATGCCGTCATTCCCACACCTCGGTTTAGGGTATTAAAACCGCGTTGACTTACGAAACACCCGGTGATCGACACTTCGGTACGGGTTATCCACTTCAGTGCCTCAAGACACAGAAGCAGCACTAATACTGTTTGATACTGATGTAATATATCTGGAGTAAGTAAACGGTGGGTAATGAATGAGAGGAGAGAGATGTTTGATTCATCTATACGCCTCACGCAAGATTTTGCACTGTATGCTGCAGGGGAACTAGTGGCCGATTGGTCATCGCACTGAAATAGCACTTCTGATAATGCATGTTCGAATCCAAGTGTAATTGCCCATTCATCAAAGCACCGTTGCTGTTGCTAATGCTTCATACTATATAAGATCTCCCTATTTCATGCTATTCGTGGGCATGCAGGAATCAGGCTACCACTGGTGGCATGTGTGTATATTACGTGTGACATGGGAACTCATTTTGTTAGCGCACCACGGAAACAAGCACTGTTGGGCCCTTATGAACGGACTAATCTTCGCAGAGTCCGATAGATATGAAAGGGTGAGTGACTGCTTGCATAACATAAACCTATATCGCCATGACGTTACACGCATGTCAAGGAGAAGTAGAAGCGGCTGTGAGAGTGTGATGGGGAGAAATGATTGGGAAGACATTGAATGGGATGCAGACAGGGAGTAACATACAAATATAACCCTGATGCCAGACCCCAAAGCTAGATGTATCTCTGGAGTGATGAATAATGGAGGGAGGATTGTAGAGAAAGGGATGAGAAAGGGGACGAGAGCATGGCGATGAGAGGG
>JAGKTI010041363.1:0-10260 GCA_018397915.1 Birgus latro
TTTATTTATTTTAATGCGTTGGACACAGCAGGTCATAGTGTGTTGTGGTAAGCAAAATAGAAAATGAAATACTACAATGACGAAAGTTAATATCTATGGATAAAAAGTGATCAATATCTTTAAAAATTTCCTGCATGGTAGTGCCTCCTCTGTAAACTGCAAAGCCTAGAGACTTTAACAGAAATTCTGATAGGAATTGATTATGAGTAAAATCCTTACAAACCTTACACAGAACTATGTAACTCGTGATGCAGGGGCTTCTAAATTCATGAGGGGTGGAGAAAATGTTTGAAGGGATTGAAGGGGAATGAGAAGATGGACAAAAAGAGTGAGTGAAGATGAAGGTAAGCGTGCGTGCGTGCGTGCGTGCGGGAAAACGAAGCGGGGGCGATATCTTATACATCTAGGAAACACAGCTAAAGGTGCTGATACTGACGTCATTAAGCCCTTCATTATAAGAGATTCTTCATAATCTGAATAAAATTGTCTGGTGGTAGTCTAATCAAAATATCCCATCGTAGTCAAGGAGTCACGTGAACTAATCATGCAAACATTACTCACATACCTAACGCGCTACATAAAAACAAGTCATTAACCGAGGAACTCCTTTTATCCAGCTGACGTCCATTTCAACTTACCCTTACCGCCACCAAGGGATTTTATTCAACTTAGAAAAGACCTCTAGTACTGAAGGGGCTCATTACGGCTACTACCCCCCAGTTTGGGGAAAAAATTATCCTAAGGTGAATAAAGTCCCTGGGAAATGGCAAAAATAAAATTAAGAAAAAAAAAACATTCCTAGTCTCAATGGGTTAATATTCTAGTATTCATATGACCTGAGCCTAGATCCGTGAGATGAATGACGATAGCATAAAATCCTATGATCACTGAAACACAGTAGTCAAGTATCCTGTGATGCGTGGATGCTCCTGTTACGAGTATGACTTATTTCCTTGTCATTAATATCGCTTTCAGAACATTTAGGTCATTCAAAGACCTCAATAAGTTTTAGGAAAGACTCTTAACCCCTACAACCTCATGATGTATTTTAAAAACGCCACAGACAATCGATCTATTCTAACTAATGGACGAACTCTGGCTGTGAAGGTGTTATTGGAAGACTATATCTAACCTCTCCTGTTGGAAAATTTTGTCCTAATTAAATAAAATCATCTGAAGATAAGGGTAGCAAGAATAGCGCGAAAATTAGGTCCTCTGCTGAAATGGCCTTATGTTTGCTACAATAACAATCATCCTTTGTGCAAACTTGGGAATCGCCAAAATTATTTCCATTTTGATGTAATCATGCATGTAATAATCCTACCCCTTTTTTTTTCTCCTTTCTCACCTCCTACGTTTTCTTGTCGCTCACTGCCCAATGTTTATTCTATTCTGTTCTTGCTCTGCACTTACACCTCCTGCATTGTTCTTCGATGTTCTCCCATGCCCTGAACTACCACATCTTTCTGTCCTCCCTTCTCTATGCTCAGCTCTGCTCTGCCCTCCCCTATAGCCTTACCCTTCCATCACTTTCTAGCCCTGCGCTGCCCTGCCCGAACATCATTTAACTCTGCCTTTCCCTTCCCTCAGTCTGCCCAGCTGTGCCGTGCCCCTCCCTGCCTTGCCTTGTCCTGTCTTGCGCAGTTCAGCACTGAACTATCATTCTCTGCCCCACCACGCCCTGCCGTGACATACCCATCTCTACCCTGCCGTTCCCTCCCCTGGCTTGCTTTCCTTGACCCACCCTGCCCTGCCCCATCATGCTTTGCCGTGACCTACCCTTCTCTGCCCCGCCCTACCCCGCCCTGCCCTCAGCGCCATAGGTTTTACATTACCTCACTCAGGCTGTGTGAAAACTGGGGCATCAGGTTACTTAGGAGGGGCGAAATATCGGGTAAGACAGGTGTGACTGGAGATGAGTAGGTAGGTATGAGAGAAGGGTGAGGGTATGGGGGTGAGTGAGGGAAGAAGGGCGAGGGTGTGGGGATGAGTGAAGGGTGAGGAGGTGAGTGAGGGGTGAGGGATGAGGGTATGAGGGGTGAATGACAGGTGAGGGATGAGGGTATGAGGGATGAGTGAGGGATAAGGAGGTGAGTGAGGGGTGAGGAGGTGAGTGAGGGGTGAAGGGTGAGAGTATGAGGGGTCAGCAGATGGGTGAGGGGTGAAAGTGATTATGTGGGCTGTGTAGGTGTGTGTGGGGTGTAAGGTGAAAGTATGAGGGGTGAGCAGGTGGTTGAGGGATGAAGGGTGAGAGTATGGAAGATAAGGGAATAAGTGTGGGGTAAGGGAGTGAGTATGAGACGAGGAGGTGAGTGAGGGGTGACGAAAGGGTAGTTAAAGGAAATGAGGGTGGCGAAAGGAAGGTGAGGATATGTAAAAGAGGTGAAGGGATAGTGAGGGGAGGTGACAGCATGTGAATATGGGAAATGAAGATATAAGGGGAAAGAAAGAAAGTGAGAGTAGGGGAGATGGTGAAGGTGGTGATGGGATTGACAGGTTATTTATCAAGCAAGACAGAAATGAGTGAGAGATGAGAGGACAGCCAGATAGATAAGTGAGGGAGGTAGACACTGATGAAATTCGGGTGACTCAGAGTGAGGGAGGATGAGGAAAGGGGATAGAGGGAGTCAGACATGTAAATGAAACAAGGACATAGAGATTAGAGCGCCAACAAAGTGAATCAAGCAAGTAAGGAAAAGGCAAGTAGAGAAAAATGAGACAAGCAAGTGAACGCGAAGCAAAAAAGTGAGGGAAAAGGATGCTGAACAGGAGGCAAGCAGGCGAATGAATTGATCAGAAGCCGCATACTAGGACAGCAGGAGGCCAGATGGTGATCCAGAGAAGCAAACAAGCAGGAAAGAAGCAAGTAAGCAGTTAAATGAGGTAAGCAGGTAAGAGAAACAAGGTAAACAGGTGAACGAGGTAAGCAAGTGCACGAAGCAAAACTGGTCCATGAAACAAACCTGACCAGCGAAAAATATAAATGAAAAAGAAGAACGAGGCAGTCAGGTAAGTCAAGAGGAACGAGTTATTCAGGTGTTACGGTGCCACCCCACCAGGTGTGTTGCCCCGTCACCCTAGCCTGACCCCAAGCATGACCACCCCCCCCCCCAGAAACTCCCACTCCACTCCCAGCTCCCTGCTCTTTATCACATACCCACCTATAAATCTCCTTCTCCCACCTCCCCTATCTTACCTTACCCTTTTCCTAAATAAAATCTCCCTTCCCAAGCTCCCTTTGTCCCACTCCCACCTTACACCCCCTTATGAAACCCCAACCAATTTTCCTCCCTAACTTGTCACCTAATCCTACTTGGCTCACGCCACCATCCCTGCAATACACTCCCATGCCCATCCCCACTACACCACACTTTCATCCCATCGTACCCAGCCCCTAGCTACTATATCCAACGCATCCCAACCCAACTCTCATGACACTCCCATCCCACCCTCACCCCCACCCATCCCAAACCATCCTCACCCCCAACCGTCCCATCCCACCCTCATCCCCATCCATCCCACCCCACCATCACCCTCACCCAACTCCCATCCCATTCCCATCGCCAATCCTACTTCACCTCATCCCCGCCACACCCTAACCTGCTCCCCTTCCCTGACATCCGCCATCCCACCAACACTTCCTAAACCAACCCCCAATGATACCGTTTTCCGATATCAAACAGGCTTCAGTGTTCTTGTGTTAAATCATTTCCTTATGTGGGTTTACAGTAAATCGAACCAACAGTCTTTTATAATGACACTGGAGATTCAAAAAAAGTACACACACACACACACACACACACACACACACACACACAAACTGACTGTATGAACTTACTTAAAACCGAGTTAGTGACATGATAAAGATACTTTTCCTTCCGTCACCCAAGAAAGCATATTGTTAACCTTTACTTCATTTCCATTTTATCATTTGCTGTGAGAGATCCTTACTGAGCTCCAAATTATAACATGAAGGCGACAAAAATAAGAGGAATTATTGTAGTAAAGAGGTTTTGTGGTGCTTGTTTTTAATTCCTAAAGTCAGAGAGCTCACTGAGTTGAAATAAATCCGCCGAAGGTTGCCAGAATACAATACAAAGGACCCTACTCCAGTGAAGGGGCAAAGCCGACTGAATTCTAACACTCCAATTATAACAGGTCTCCAGATCACTTCGGTACACAGTAAAATGTCAAGTGAAGGTCTAGCTTAGGCACATCTACAATCCAGGTGTAATTTACCTAAGATAAATATAATGTCTGGTTTAAGCCCCAGTATCCTCTACCTATTGTTACCTCCTCTATCCTCTGGTGGTACAGCCTGTGGAAGTCATGCATAAATACAGTACTATGGTTTGTTGTTAGCCAGACTACAGTATTAATTAGAAGGCACTTAGAAAGCACACAACCTCAGCCAATGCCGGATCCGGATCCGGGTCCGCCCCCAAATTTAACCAATTCCCTCTTGGCCCATGGCCCACCCTTCCACGAAATTCATTGAAATTCACTGAGAACTTATATTGTGAGGGATGCATAGGATCCGTATCCGGATCCGAATCCGACCCAAAATTTAATCAATTCTTTCTTGGCCCATGACCCACCCTTTCACAAAACTTTATTGAAAGTCACTGAAAACTTTTGGAGATAGCGTGTGGACAAACAGACAAACACAGGTGAATACATAACCTCCTCCAACTTCGTTGACGGAGGTTAAAAAAAAAAAAAAAGTCAAAATGCTAATAGGGATTAAAGAAAATAATTTATCCAGTACGATTTCACACAAGCCAAGTTATACAGGGCCGGTTCCTCGCCCAACCACTACTGACCCCGTATATACCTGAATTAATTAACCCAATCACCTCTCTAACAAACCGTTTTACCATAAAATTAAACGGTTCGCTTGGTAACCGTATCGCATTATGCAGTTTACTCCTTTATTTCATTCTCGCCACCCTTAGACGGCTTTCATCAGCTCTGGGCAGAATATGTGTACGGATGGAGCGAGAATACCTGTTTAGATGTAGGTAAACCAAGCTAAACCAATCTTCGCTATCATAGGCCAATTTGCTGAGGAACCGTGTCGTATTGTGCAGCTTAACCCGTTATTTTACGGTTGCCGGCGCCAATTCTATACAACTTAAGAAAGAATTCTCATAGTGATGGGGCTAGACCAATTTGCCATATATGGTTTGCTTGATAACCTTATCGTATTGTGCAATTTCGTCCTTCACTTTATACGGGTACTAGTTACCGTCAGACAAATATATTCAGCTTAAAGGATAACTTTCGTAGTGGAGGACTTTAAATCGATCTGCGCTATAACAAACTGCCTTCACATGCATCCGACTTTGCCAGTTACAGTTCACCGGGTAACCACCTCGTATAATGAAGTTTTTTTTGGGTGGTCGGTGACCACCATCCGCTCACGTGATGTAGTGCTGCCTATTTCTTCCCCCATCTTAATAATTCTTTTTCTGTATATTCCTCCTCCTCTTCTTACTTCTCTCATCCTTCCTGTCACTTTTTATTACTCTTCTTTCTACTTCAGATGGCTCTACACTGAGTGATAAGGCTAATGATTTCCTGTAACCCAGAAAATCATTTACAACGCTGGGTGGTAACCATATGCGGCGTCCATCCGGGCACCAGACCAAGACACTGTCCCAAACCTCGTTTTGGCGAGGCGCTGCCTACCTCAAGCGAACATCGGTTCACTGCATGGGACGGCCTTACAGGGGCGGTAGTCTGTCCGCAGTTGACGGGCTTGTTCAGCTGCACAGACCGGAGTTGCTCAGCAACAACCCTGCGACTATGTTTTTGGTATCGTCACACATACTGTATGTACCCTGCTAAGGGGAGGATTCTTATAGTGAGAGGATTATATACACATATTTTATGCTTAAAGAAGACTTCACATAGCGAAAGGGTTAATACAATCTCCACGTTTATAAACTGCTTCGTTATATACGCTTCACACTTGCCGCCAGACGGTTTTATTCTACTTAGCAGGAGATATCACAGAGAGGGCGTTAGAAATTACCTCCATTCATCCATTCAGCAGTCTTGTGTCCAGCACGCGATCTTGTTTGTCCTTAAAGGGATACGTCTCACAGAAAAAAATAAAAAAAAGTTTGAGACGCTACTGTAATCCAGTCAGAATGATTATGTCTTTATTCTGTTCCTGCTATTGCTAGACGATTTTGTTCAGTTTAGGACACATCGCTTTGCTCATCTTGCTACGGCTAAACAAAGAATTACTCACCTTAGATAAAACATCGTTTATATTCTTTTCTGGCTACCGCTAGACAATCCAATTCTGTCTTCTCGTAGTGAAAGCGTTAAATCTGTCTTCAGACTTTCCACTCTGGTTATGTACGGGTTGCCGAGTACCGTACCGTGTCATGCACTTTAATGAGTCTGACCCACCTTTACGTCAGATCATACCTCCATATGTGGTGTGGATGAGCATGCCATTCCTCTTGATAGCCGAAAATGAGAGGCCAGTCCTGTGATAGACCCAGTAATGCCCATGCCCTGGAGTCAGATGAACCAGAGCACGTGTGATCAAACCTGACGAAGATCCCTAACCTCTTCCAACTCACATGATGTTCAAGAGTTGTCAGACTGTAGGATCGATTTGACTAGCAAAAAAGGAGAATGATTTTTACCTCACAACTAAGGCTCACTGAATTCCTTGCAAGTAAGCCTACAACATAGCACTGAAGTTTTGAGAGTGGCTCAGTTCCGATAGAAGAAAACAAATAGACTATAAAAACTTATCAATTCTTTACCGTAATTCAGAATATATCTACACCTTTATTTATCTACCTATCAACCTATATCTACCATATATACATACAGTGAGTGAGTGAGGTAAATATATTGATATATTATAGGAACGACAATGACATAAAAGAGTGCTCAGTCTTCCTAAGTCTTTCTCCTATTTAAAAAAAAAAAAAAAAAAAAGAAGACAGGAAAATTATCGACAGTTTTATCTGCATTCTGCAGCAAGAGCAAGGAATGAACAGTACAGAATTTTTCAATGTATCTACTTCTTCCTGCAATAACAAATCTGAGTAAACAGAGAGAAATGATCACAGGCGAATGCAGAATATTCCCGCATCCCGTAACTCTAGTTCTTCCTGCAAAAACATATCTGATCTATAATAGGGGTCGTAAGTATGCCTGAGAATCCCACTCCTAAGCCGCAAATGAGGGGTAGTCCTGCGATACCCCCCGTCACTCCAGCAGCCTAGTCCTATAATTACCAGGCCAGCTACTCGGCTCAGTTTCTTGTGATACCCTGAAGAGTTCTTAAAACCACTGCAGGAAATGAGTGCTAGGGACGTATTCCAAGTGGTACTGGGGGTTTCGTAAGACCCCTTCCTTAGCGATTTATCCTGCAAATTACACTTCATGATTCTCCTTTATTTTTCTTAAGTAAATAGGGCCGATAGCAAAGGTATAAAAGTTATATTGTACAATAAATAGTAAAAGACCCTTCAAGTGAAATATCGTCATATTTACTTCATTCCCGCAGAATCAGACAGTTTTCTTCATCTTGGGGAAGAATTTCGAAGTTCAAAGGAGGATTACGAAGGCTATATCTAATCCTAACTATTCGAATAGTCTCTCCAAAACCTAATAAAATCGCTTGGAGATAAAAGAACAAAATTAAAGGAGTTAAACCTAGCCGTAAACATATCACCAATTATATTCCAACACTTTATTACGTTTAGGTGCGGAATGGTATTAGATCTCCTGGACATGAGTCAAAATGAGAGATTCAGTTCCATCTCGTGGGCGTGGCTACTTGCATTAACAGTGGAAACATGAATTTGCAAGTACAAGGTGTAAGTTTCAATCCTCCCGCTACCACTCAATTAAAGATAATTTTTACGACGCGCAAGGAATACATGGATTATTTTCACCCTTTAATGTCCCATGATTAGTTCGGAGTTAACCTGGCAAGCCTCACTGTAATACATCTACAAAGGACCCCGCTATTCTAAGTCTGGCGAAGGTGTAATAGACGCCAGGCTAGCTTTCCCCTAGGTAGCTTAGCGATACCCGAGCTGCGATATATTGTAATGAAGACTTTAAGTGCGGATAATGGGATAAGGTACGCTTGACATTTATCTCCTTGAATTAGAGGGCCTGAACTGAACTCTTCCACTTGCTTTTGAGATCTGATCCAACCTTCCCCAACCCCCAGAGCCTCCAGACTTCCCTCCTCTATAATGTTTGTGGTAATCTAGGTCTTTTTTCATTTTTATCTGCTTGGTATCTGTTTTATGTGTTTATTTTTAAGCCCAGGTGCTAATTACGGCCTGTTTAACCTGTTTGGCTTCATTTGAGCATGTCAACGTATTTTGTCTTTTATGATCATGTGCATATATATAAATTTTTTTCCTTTTGTCTACCTGAATAGGGCTTGATATTGTTAGATTTTTTTTTTCCTTCTCTCTCTCTCTCTCTCTCTCTCTCTCTCTCTCTCTCTCTCTCTCTCTCTCGTTCAGTCCCTCGGTAGCATCTCTGTGAGCGACCATTTATACCCTCACGGAAACTTTTACTTCTTCTTTGTGGCGTCTTTTATCCTCATATTCATAATTCATCCACACCATTATGTTCGCCTTGGAAAAAACGCTTACAGTCAATATACGTGACTTACCAAATAATGTTTAGCCGTAAATATCTCGAGTAAACATTACAGTAAGCCTATACCAGACTAACTTAACGAGCCCAGTCTCCTACAGTATTATTCATCATAGTACTTCACGAGCTTAGTCTCCTACGGTATTATTCATCACAGTACTTCACGAGCTTAGTCTTCTACGGTATTTTTCATCACAGTACTTCACGAACTCAGCCTCATACATTATATTCACCACAGTACTTCGCGAGCTCAGTCTCCAACAATATTATTCATCACAGTACTTCACGAGCTCAGGCTCCTACAGAGTTATTCATCACATTACTGTCAAGGAAAAGAGGAGCTTTCTGACCCTACAGATTGGTGAGCACGTGGCGAAAAAGTCAAACCACCCTGGACACTCATTAGACCAGTGAAAACTCTGGCTAAATTCCGTTAGTTCTACACATGGTACTCTTTACACAGAATAGGGAAGATATCTGAGTTCCTGACTACCTCTCATATCAAAGTTCATTTTTTTTTTTTTAATCAAAGCGCATCTTACCACTACGATCTGACTTCTACATACACAACAGACTACGTTCTTTTTCATGCTTCTGTGATAGGAGTATAAGAAAACTTCCCACTGCTGAACTGCATAAAAGCTGGAGCAACACCACCTTTGGCACAAAAAGTTTTTTTTTTTTTTTTTTTTGCTTAGTTTCAGTACAACCAGATTTTTACTTAGCTAAGGCAGCCCCTCTCGCAGTGCAAGGTTAAATCAGTTGCCGAGGATGATCAAGCCCGCTGGGTGTACACTGACCACAGATGCTCTAAATCCCTTGTAACCCCGCCACTAACCCTACGAAATGAGACCTTACCACCCCAGCATCACAGTCCCACCTCCTCACTGCCACGCCCCAAATACTACCAATCTTCCTATGCATTTCCCCTCTAACCTGATCTCCCTTAGGCACACACGCACACTATTCCCTCCAACCACACACACACACACACACACACACACACACACACACACACACACTACGCAGTGTTATTATCGGTACACACACATTCCCTCCACACACGGAAGGCATGCCCTCCAACAGGCCGGCAGGTGGACATACGCGCGCAAGTACACGCACACACAGACCAAAATAAAGAAACAACGACAGACGGAGAGATGGACAACGAAGAGCGGGGGAAGATGGACAACGCAGAACGGGGGAACGGACTTAAAAGACAGGACGGAGGACCAGGACACAACAGGACAAACAGAAAGACAAACACGACAGACCTACACAGAGGGGAGAAAGAGGGACAGACACGGCATAAAACACACACACACACACACACACACACACACACACACAACACCCCTTCCCCAAGACACAAACAAACCATTCCCTCTCTCTCACCTATCCTTCCTTCCCATTAACCAGGTTCCCACGAGCTCACACAAACGTCGCGTGAAAACCAGGTTACTTGCGTGTTTCCCCCTGACCCCTCCTCCTACTCCTAACTACCTACCCATCCTCTCTTCTTCCCTTGATCCAGCGCCGCCACCGTGGGCATAGATCCTGGATAATTGATAACCACAGGGTCAGAGGGAAGTGTTACCTGAGTGA
>JAGKTI010041365.1:0-10259 GCA_018397915.1 Birgus latro
GTAGGTTATCCATGGTAATAAACAGCCGTTTTCTATGATTACTCTTAAGATTCCTTGCACAGGTCGCATTGAAATCTCAGCCTTTTTTAATTTTTCATTATTAAAAAAAAAATACTTAAGACGCAGCATTCTGCCCATCACAAGGCACCAGGTCACTATAAGACACATAACTATGTGAAATTTCATGAGTCTGTAGAGAATGCTTTTCGTGATTTGCTCGGAAAATAAAAATCTCTACGCCATTTATCTTGTTCATCCCAGTGATGACAATAACCTCCTCTGACTTTGGCAGGTGGAGGGTAATAATGAATCCTTTATGTATGTGAGGAAACTTAGGAAGTTTATGTGCAAAGTAAATTGCTGAGGAATACATGCTATGAAACAAGAGGAAACTGGGGTGTTATGCGGAGTGTAAATCGCTAAAGATCAGGTGCTATGAAACAAGAGGAAACTGAGGTTTTGCATAGTGCAAATCGCTAAAGAACAAGTGCATTGAAAGAAGAGGAAACTGAGGTGTTATGCACAGTGTAAATTGCTAGTGAACAGGCGCTATGAAACAAGAGGAAACTGAGGTGTTATGCGCAGTGTAAATCGCTAAAGAACAGGTGCTATGACACAAGAAGAAAGTGAGGTGCTGTGTGCAGAGTTAATCACTAAAGAGCAGATGCTACGAGACAAAAGGAAACTGAGGTGTTCTATGAGCGATATAAATCGTGAGGAACAGGTGCTACGAAATCTGCTAATCGCTTAACCCATACAGTCCCGACCGTTTTTTTTTTTTACCCAGCCTACCCCCAGGTCCCGACCGATTTTCGACTTTTTGTTTTTTGGCTGAAACCTTCACTTTCGGTGAGAAACATCGAAAATTCATAGAGAAATCGCGGTCCTGAAGTTAGAAATGTTGATAAAGGTGTCACCCAACCTTACATTTTCCTTCTTTTTGAAGGCACCTGGCTAAAAAAAACGAACTATGGAAGTGTTAACTAATTCAAGCCACTTTCATTCACGTATTTATTTTATTTATTTGGTACGAATTTATGTGTAGTACAAGTCTATATTGGTTTTCACACAATAATATAGGCGTTTATAAGCATTGTTCACTCACCCAAAACCCCAGCATATGGCACCTTCCTTTACGGCATTACCACCTCATCACTTGTGTTTGTTTCTACCTCTAGCTTCTTTGTTTCTTTGTCCTGCACCTCAGCAATCACTTTCACCGTGAATTTCGTCATTGGAGAGACCGTGGGACAACATACCTTTACTGGCCAGGTTACAGCTAACAGGTGAATTGCCCAAGATGGGGGGGAGGGGGAGAGGGGGGTTAGGTGGGGCCAGGCAGTATCCCCGCTTGACAGCAGGTAGAGGAAGGTCTGCCACATAAGCCTACCAAAAATCACCAGCGAATGTTGAAAAATGTGCACACAATGGGCCTTGCAATTGAATGATGTACAATGCACGTTGTTGGGTCTGTCCGCGGAAAAAAGTAGCGACGTGCATCGTACGTCGGTGGGACTCGGCGGGTTAAACACAAACCACTCTCCTCCTTAAACCCATGACCACCAAGGGACTCTCCAGAGATGAATACAACCGTCTGGCTATAGCAGGCATCAATAATAAATAAATAAGTAATAAAGGAATAAAATAATAAATAAATAGCAGAAGTACGTCACTGTTGAGAAGCAGTGGGAACAGTTGCAAAGCCAGGCTTATTTGAACGTGATCCTAGTAGACTGCAGGCTGAACTTACCTGACTGCAGTTCACTATCCTCCTTTAGGGACTGAGGGATATTGTACAACTGGGCAGCTCCACGGGCCAGTCATATCGGTGCCACTACATGAAGGTGTAACGTTCCGAGCACCTGCAAGGCTGTTCAACCCTTAACCCGAGGCATCCCGGCGAAGTACCCGTACATTGCAACGTTTTGTCACGGTAACACCCGACGACGTACAGGTACGTTGCGCAATGGCAAGGTTCATAATTTGCACAATTTTCAAATCGCGTGCTTGATTTTTGGCATGCAGGTGCGGGAGACTTTCCCCTACCTGACAGCAGGCGGGGACGCTCGGCCACCCCGCATGGCCCGCGCTTACCTTCTGCCTGGTCATTCTCCTGTTAGCAGTGACCCAGGTCAGACATGGCGCGCCAAGGTCTCTCTGAGCAGCAGATACAAGCCACCCTGGTTGCCTTCACAGGGAATAGTGATTCCCATTCGATGACGAGGTGGCGGATAAAGATTATGTCCAGCCAGAGGAGGAAAGTAGCAGCAGTGATGAGGAGGTCCCGTCCCCGAGGAAGCGGCGCTATATTATGTATCGGGCCACTAGAGAGGGCCAGCCTGCACCAAAACAATGTGCAACCACCTCTCTCCAGCCCATACGTGATGTGGAGCCCAAGAGCAAGGATGAGGACGAGGACGAGGATGAGGATGGGCCATGGGATGTGCTGCCACATGGTACAGCCGCGAGCACATCACTCATCGCGGTCCCGAGTGGACAGCACGTCGTACACTCAGGTATGGTCCTAGTGTTTTGTTTGGGGAGGGCGGAAATGGTGTGGAGAAAGTGGAAGTGGAATAGAAAGTGTGGTGGTGGATATGAGTATTGAGAGGGTGAGTGGCGGGAGTGAGTCATCGCGCTCACGTGGTGGTGTAAGGCAGCGGAGAGCGTCACGTGGGGCGATGAGGGAGCGTGGTGTGGTGAGGGAGTGGGGAGGCGAGGAGGAGCACCTCCCCAGCACGTCTTATGCTCCCCAATATTCCCCAGCTTCCTCCCCACAGTCGCCTGATGTTCCCAAGGCCGTAAGGGGAAAGGAAAGGGGAAGGATAAAGACCGAGGGAAGAGGAGCGCGAGTGGGGAAGCCCGGTGCACTCCTCCTCCCAGCCTCCCCCACCAGCATTTCCTCCCTATCCCAACGAAGGCGACGATTGGGATGATGGGGGCGACGCTAGTGTGAGGCGGAACTGGGAAGATGGCAGTGATTTTGTTTCCATCATTCTCCCCTTCACTGACGAGGGGCGCGCTGGCTGCACAGTTCCAGGTATTCACCCTGACTTCACCAGTCTGGATTTTTTCCATCTGTTCTTCGGCGAGGATTTTGTGGAGCGAATTGTGGAGCAAACAAACCACTTTGCAAGCAGCCAGCGCCGTGAGAGTGAACGACTGGGCACGAGAAGCAGGCATTCCCTTATATATGATTACCCGGTCTCCCTACCAGAGATGTTTGTATTTTTTGCCCTGGTTCTTTTGATAGGTATTGTACGGAATAACTAAGGTGACCAAATTTATTGGAGCTAAATGCGGGACATTGTCACGTGTAAATCTCTCTCTCTCTCTCTCTCTCTCTCTCTCTCTCTCTCTCTCTCTCTCTCTCTCTCTCTCTCTCTATGCAGTGACTTATGCCATTGACAGATACCGCGGCTGCGCAGCACCTTACACTAAGGTTGTTCATTTCAAACACTAACCTCTCAGTAGAATTCCGACCATACCTTACGGCATGGTGAATGGGCAAACTAAAGTTACCAGTAAGAGAGTATTACAGATTTTATATTAACAGTTCGGTATGTCATTTGGTTTGGATTATGCATAATTTTACTAGTTCAACATAATTTCATAATAGAAGGTCATGATATATATAATGTAATAGTAAGTTTCTAAAAGCGAGACATTACAAATAATTTGCTCAAAAAGCGGGACATTTCAGTCACAAATTGAAAAGCGAGACAAACGTTAAAAAAAGTGGGACTGTCCCGCCTAAAAGCGGGACTCTGGTCACCTTAGGAATAACAGAATTCATGAACACACCTTTCTTTTGCAGGGTAATGAGCCGTAATCGTTTTCAGCAAATTCTCAGCCGCCTCCACTTTTACGATGCTGATGATCCTGCCAATGCAAATAACATGGATAAGATGAGGAGAATTAGGCTGGTATTTGATCAGCTACGGCAAACGTTCCTATCATCATATTATCCATATATAGACCTTGTCATAGATGAGAGTCTTGTGTTGTGGAGAGGTAATATTTCTTTTCACCAGTACATACCCAGCAAAAGACACGGTTTTGGGTTCAAGAGCTGTGTTATGTGTGACTGTAGGACTGGTTATGTGCAAGACATAGTCTTGTACACCGGTGCACAGACAGACATAGTAGAAGATTGGAGTATTGGACTCTCTGGGGCCGTCGTAAAGACTATGATAGAAGAGTACCTTGATCGTGGTCACGTCCTGTACTGGATAACTGGTACACTAGCCCTCTTCTCGCTCGTTATCTACACCTGCACGACACGGGAGTTTGTGGTACCGTCAAGGTGAACCGTCGTCACATGGTCAAGGTGGTGGCAGAAACTGGACAAGAATGAGGTTGTCTTCTTCAAGGCTAACAGCATCCTAGCAACAGTGTGGAATCACAACAGAGAAGTCTGCCTCTTGTCCACGGTTCATCGCCCCTTGATGCACCACACAGACTCCGTGGATTACCGCAGCGAGAGGAGGCGCCGCATCTGTAAACCGGAGTGTGTCCTCGACTACAACATCAGCATGAGGCAGGTGGACCAGTTTGCCTCCATGATTTCCAGTGTGGAGTGTGCCAGGACCACGATGAAGTGGTACAAGAAGCTCTTCTTTCACCTGGTCGACATCACGGCCCTGAACTGTCAGCACCTGCAAGCCATGACAAAGGGAGTTCAGGAAACCTTTGAAGGGTTTGTGAGGGAGCTTGCTCGGGAGATTATCGCCCAGTATGCGGTCGAGAGGCCACAACACCGCCCACGCACAGCCCCTACTGCCGAAACTTCCCTGAGAATCATAGGTGCCACTTTCCCACGCCTATACCTCCCCAGCCGAGCAGACCTATGCCCCAACGTAGGTGTCATGTGTGTGAAAACTCCAGAATGAGACCCAGCACTCAGAGAGAAGACACTCGATATGAGTGTGTTGAGTGTGACGTGGGTCTGTGTATTCACCCTTGCCTTAGGGAATATCACACCCTGATTCATTTCTGATATGGTGTGATTGCGATATGACGCTCAACCTCATGTAAATATGTGACATTCAGTCGCTCAGTGTAATAATAAGGCCTGTGAATATGTAAATAGTTGTATAAAGTGGAAACAAGTGTATTGTTAGTGGAAAAGTATTATGTAAGTGGATAAATAGAATCTAAGTCGAAACATTCCTAGCGAGTGTGCTCAGTAGATAAAGATGCGATATTCAGATGCTCAGTGTAATAAATAAGGCCTGTGAATATGTAAATAGTAGTATAAAGTGGAAACGGTGTAATTTTAGTCGAGAAGTGTATTGGAAGTGGAGAAATAAAATCTAAGTTAAAACACAAGTGGTAGCGAGTGAGCTTCCTACGTGAATATGCGCTACCATTACGCTAAATATCATCATAAGGAATGTAAATAGGTGAAAACATTTACACTGGGTGAAAAATGGTATAATGTCATCGAAACAATAATATGAATGTATAAAAAACGTAATGTGCGCTGAGTATGCAAATATGCGCTATCATTACGCTAAATATATCGTTATGAATGTAAACTGCTGAATACATTTACATAAAGTGAAAAATGGTAAAATGTCACTAAACAATATTATGCAAGTAGAAAAAATGATATATCTGGTGAAACAAGAATCTTAGCAACTCACGTGTGACCAATGTGACCAAACTTGCTATGCCGGTGCAATGGAACAATGCTTATTTTTCCTATATTTCTCAGTGAAAACCATTATATTGTTGTTGTGATTGTTTATTAGCTCCAATCAATAAATGTAGACCCGTTTGTTGCTTCTCCCAAAAATACCTACCACAGAAAACGTGAGAGCTAGACACGTCATAGTGACAGAATAAAGTACCTGCCCAAGGGAGGCTTACCTGTTCGGACCGGTTATGGACCCAGGTAAGCACTTTCTTGGTGATTTCCCATTGTTTCTTACCAAAGCGGATGTTTTAGCCAAGTGTTTTTTTTTTTTTTCCCAAAATAGCTCGGGACTGGGGGGTATCGGAGGTGGGAAATCGGTCGGGACGTGACGGGTAAAAAACAAATATCTCTCCACAGTGAAAAGAATCTTCTGGATGCAGCGGGAAGAAGGGAAAAAAGACGTCATCGTAGTGAAGTGATTATGCGTTTAGTTCCATTATTTTGTTTGCTAGTAAGACAAACACACACACACACACACACACAAAATTAATCAGTCAATCAGTCATGGAAATATGTGTGTGCCAGCCTGTGCCTAGTCTGCAGTGCGATATACTTCAGGATAAAACTGCTGAGCTTCCTGAAGAAATTTCAAAGTGGACCAGAGATAATGGGATTGTGACCATCAAACCAGACCTGGAGTTTAGGCTGGGGACAGGCGACATAGACAAGTCATGCTTTCTATCTGATGGCGAAAACCAAGGCTCACTCCTGAACCGCACCGGAGTGGTGAGATTACTTGGCGTCATAGCCAAACAGTTCCCATCCTTCAGTGCCTGCCTGAATCACCAGCGAATTAAGAAAAACTCAGTACAATATTTCTGGCAAAAACTTCATCACGACGGAGCCGTAATTGAAGCGAGACATACCCTAAACCAGTTGAAAGTTCAGTCTGTGACCAGGCAAACAAAGGGAGATAGTAAGTATGGGTGGCGGGTAGTGGGTGGCGGCAAGCGCAGACACCATCACCCACAACCCAGCCCCCCATCACCCCAGCACCAAGGACGGAGGCAGGAGAAGGAGGGGTACTATGGTGGGGGATACCATCACTCACCTAGGAACACCTGGTCGCAGCATAAAGCAGGCCACCCCTCTTGTCACGTCCAGCCCCACTGGGAGCAGGCAGGGGGGGGATCACAGAAAGGCCAGGCCCAGCGGTACCCCCCTCCCCACAACCCCTCCCATAAGCCGCGGCCACACACACCTGACCTAGTTAATGACCTAGTTAATGCCCGTTCAAGGCCACTCCCTGCCCCTTCCCGACCCGCCAGCCCTCACAGTTGCCTCTACCCTCCCCCCCTTCTCCCTGCACACCCGACATACCACTCCAAATACGAGGACGATCTCCAGCAATGGGGGCCCAGCATGAGCGGCGAGGATCCCTCCACACCCTTAGATGGCCATGGCACGGGTGTAGGGGACCGGAGCAACAGCATCAGCCACGGCCAAGACTTCACCGCCTACCAGAATCCCCCCCTACACACCCACCCCGGAAACAGGCGAGGATGCCATAATTGTCGTGAATTTAACCATCGCCAGGCTCGCTGCAGGTTTGACCACCGGCTGAGTTGCACTTTCTGCCACATGCTGGGGCACAAACGGAAAGGATGCCATTACTACAGCCCTTAGGGGTCTGGCGAGGAAGGAAATGCCGGAGAATGGGAACAAAAGGTGATTAAGGTTCGAAAAATCAAACACCTAAACGCACAAAGTCTCATAGCAAATAAGGAAGAAACTGAACTTTTAATCAGTGAAAGGGACATTGATGTGCTATGCGTAAGTGAAACTTGGCTTACTCCACAAACTCCAAATAACCATATTTCTATTCCAAATTACCAAGTTTTTAGATGTGACAAGGGCAGAGGAGGTGGTGTATCTATTTATATAAAAGATGCTCTAACTGTAAATCCCATTAATGTATCAATAGACAGACCAGAGGGGATGGAAGATATATGGGTCACGGTACAGTATAGTAAGCTGCCTTTGTCATCGTTGGTTGCATATACCGACACCCAAAATCTAACTCACTAACTTTTGATTATATTACAGACGTTTTTCAATTTCATTCGTCTCCGAAATAAGTCTTTCTATGTCCTCGGTGATCTTAATGATGACCTGTTATCTAAACACAGTAAGGTGAACAAAATTATTTCCAATATGAAGCTATACCAGTTAATGGATAAACCCACAAGAATAACACCCATCTCTGGTACTCTGCTAGATATAATTGTGACAAACAGGCCTGACTTAGTAATTCATGCAGACACAGTTCCTTGTCCTGTAGCTGATCACGACCTCATTAGTGTTGCAGCAGATTTACATAAACCTAAACGACAACCTTCAGTTAAAACTTACCGACAACTAAGAAATTACTCCCCTGAGGTTATGCGCAGTCTACTAATAGAAGAGAGTCCCAGTCTAAATAAGATATTTGCAACTGACGATACTGACACGCAGGTTACAATATTCAACTATGTTTTTAATAAATGTCTAGACTTGTGTGCACCAATGGTGACAAGGGAAGTAAAACAACCCTTCTGCCCTTGGATAACAGGTGACATAAGAGCTTTGATGCAAGAAAGAGACAATGTACGATAGAATCTTAAAATTGATAGAAATAATGTAGACTTACAAGACAAATATAAAACACTAAAAAAGCAGGTTAGAGGGCAGGTTCGCAGAGCTAAATCAGAGTACTATAATAAAAGATTAGAGGAAACCAAAGGTAATACTGAAGCCACCTGGAGAACCTTAAGAGAGCTGGTTCCTAATGCTAAGAAAAATAACAGTAAACTTCTCACTAATGACACTGCTGAAAATGTACTTAAGGTGAACGAGTTTAACAGATATTTTGCAAATGTTGGAAAGAACACTTTTGAGAAGTCTCAACAATACTTAGGAAATGATAACAGCATACCATAACTCAGTAATAATGAATCACACAGCCCTACCAATACGAATCATATGTTTCGCTCTGAACCCGTAAATATTAATACTATTATCCTAGTGATAAAGCATCTAAAAAATACTAACTGCTGTGGCTGTGACGGTATTCAGCTGCGCTTCTTGATAGATTCCCTCCCTGTGATAATCCCATACCTCAGCTGCATAATAAATACCTCCATAGTACCGGGAGTTTTCCCCACAGCGTGGAAACATTCCATAGTGGTCCCGGTTTTTAAATCAGGCAATGTGGAGGAAGCTTCCAACTACCGTCCAATATCTTTGTTACCCATAATCTCCAAAATACTGAAAAAGATTGTAGCATCGCAACTTATGGATCACTTTGAAGGGAATCATCTCCTCAGTAAGTCTCAGCATGGCTTTAGACGTAATCTTTCTACTGAAACTGCTCTTTTAACACTCTCTTGTAAGCTATATGAAAACCTAGACAATAAAAACGTATCTCTGATTGCACTCTGTGATCTTTCCAAGGCGTCTGATAGTGTTTGTCACAGTGTATTAATTAACAAATGTCTAAAAGGTGGATTCCTTCTGGTTTAAAAGCTACTTAGGTCAGAGAACTCAATCTGTCCGAATTGGCAATTTTGTCTCAGACAAACTTGAAATCTCGTACGAAGTACCTCAGGGATCTGTGCTCGGCCCTATTCTATTTACTATCTATGTTAATGACCTCTCACAATTAATAACTGACTGTCATATAATACAATACATAGACGACACTCAATTTATCCACACTGGCAGCATTGACGATATAAGTGGATTAGTTCATAGATGTGAGTCAACCTTATCCCGTGCTAAAGAATACTTCCACACTAATGGTTTAATGTTAAACACCAATAAAACCCAGTGTATGCTCATAGGTACGAGAGGACTGTTGTCACGGATCCCACCAGACATTCACATGCAGATAGATAGCACCCAAATCTTTCCCAGCAGTTCCATTAAAAATTTAGGTGTGTACTTTGATAATACCATGACATTCAACACACATATTGACGAAATGAGTAAAAAGGTTTTTAATACTCTAATGTATATTAATCGCATAAAGGACAATTTTGATAAGACTACAAGAATAACTGTAGTACAGTCACTAGTATCAAGTATTATCAATTACGGCTTAATGACATGGGGTGCGACAAACTTAACACAACTAGAACGGGTACAAAAACTTCAAAACTTCGCAGCTAAAGTAGCAGTAGGCGGTGTCGCTAAACACAACTATGTTACACCCTGTATAAAAGAACTAAGATGGCTAAGACTTCATCAGAGATATAAGTATGCTTTAGGAATAGCAGTTTACAATATAATCAACAAAACAGCTCCGAACTGGCAATTCTCGCTCCCTAAAGTACGAGAAATCAACACTGCCAATACAAGACAACAACAACACATCTACAGTACGATCGCCCATAGAAGTGATGACCCGATTCCCAGTACCTTTCGCTCAAAAAGTGGTATCTGGCAACTGTCACGGCCATGTTATATTTTCTATATTGCACACCGGAAAGAGCAGTATTTGGCTAAACAACACCAAAAAGTAATATATTTGTGTTTTTACCGTGTATATCTCGCATTACGGAAGAGGAAACCACAATAG
>JAGKTI010041368.1:0-10259 GCA_018397915.1 Birgus latro
CTCTCTCTCTCTCTCTCTCTCTCTCTCTCTCTCTCTCTCTCTCTCTCCATTTCTTCTCTTTTATTCTCTACCATTTTACACCATCTGCCTTCCTTTCTGCTTTCCTTCCTTCCTTCCTTCCTTCTTTCCATCCTTCACTGTCCATACTTACCTCCTGCACATCCTTGCTTATTTCTTTCCTCTTTCCTTCCTCATTCCTTCCGCACAGACTTCTTTCTTTTCTTACCACTTTCCTTTCTTCATCATTCCTTCCTCCTCTACCCTCTTGTTTTTTTTCCTGTTAACTTCTTCCTCTCTTACTTCTTCTTATCTCTTTCCTTTCCGCCTACTCTATAACCATTTCCTGCCCTTCACTACTTCCCTCTCCTTCTTCCCTCCTTCTGTCCTTCCATGCATTCCTTCTTCCTCACCTACCTGTATTCTTTCCGCTTCCCTTCTTCCTTCCATCCATTCATCCTTTCCAAATCTCTCCTTCTTTCCTCCTTGTGTCTTTCCATCCATCCATTCTTCCTCTCCTCCACTACCTCCCTCTGGTTCCCTCCTTCCTCCCATCCCCCCTTCCTTTCCAAATTTCTCCTTCTTTTCTCCCCCCCCCCCATGTTCCTCCCTTTCACTTACCTCCCTCTTCCTCCCTCGCTGCCTTTCCCCTCCAGGTCACCTCCATGCCCTTCCGGTTACGCCTTAGGTTCACTCTACAGCCCCTATACTCGGAAATCATATCATTTGTTCGTATTTTTTCACGTCGGTATTCACTCTGGCTTGGTTGTGAATTGTTTGGCGGCTGTATTGAAAAAGACAAAGTACACTGTGGTCCATAAACAGCGCTACACTAGAAACCCGCCTGTGTGTATCTTGAGTGTCAGTCTGCTGGTGTGCGTGTAGGTGTGGCGGTGGGAGTAGGAAATTAATCAGTGATGATGGATTGATATTAATGACGCTGACTGAGACGTTTCAGCAAGACATGAAAAACTGCCCAAGCGAATTAAAAGAGAGGCGTTATACATGGACCACCCTGAATAAACAAGCAAGTCTTCTACACAGCTTGAGTTCAGGATGTGTGTATGTAAGGCCTCATGTATATTCTTTTCACTCTAATTTGACCTAAAATTGCCGTCCCTCCGTCTTGAGCCGCAACAATAGTTTAACATTGGATCATGGTGCTATATTGTCTTTGTACCAACTTGCCGAAAATTGACAGCTATCCATTTTCAGTGTCGGTATTGTCATTTTCTGTCACTGAACTACGTGAAATAAGTTGTAAAAGGACGAAAATCTGGACTAAGCTAAGGTGAAAAAAGTACTGATTAGTTTTCTTGCGGAGAATGGTGAACAGGAAGGCATCGTATGGACTGTATTATCAGAATTAGAAGACTGTCTGGAACCTTTTCTTTAGTCACTATTTATTTTTTATAACTTTTTATCTTGTATATTATTTGTCCCTTTGATACGGACACTGATATTTCTTATAATTTATTTCCTCGTGCGGTTCATTATTTGTCCTTAGATACGGACGCGGATTATGAAAGTGACACACAAGAGGATATTCATGTGGTATCACTTAAGTGGTAGGTGGAGGTGCTGGTGGGTAGGTGGAGGTATTAGTCGATAGGTGGGGGTGCTAGTGGGTAGGTGGAGGTGCTAGTGGGTAGATGGAGGTGCTAGTGGGTAGGTGGAGGTGAGGTGGAGGTGCTAGTGGGTAGGTATAGGCGCTGGGGAATATCCTGACTAGATGAGAATACATTAAGGGACCGTACCTTTTAACATCGTCAAATATTTTTAATACATTAAATAATTTTGCTAGATCGACTTAGACTACAAAAATAACTTGCAAGAAAATATCAAGGTGCCATGATATAAAACAGACTGGTAAGGACTAGATGTTTGGGAGCTTTAACTGATGAAGATATGGGCCAAAACCTCAAGTGTTTTTGAAGCTGATATTTCCTTAGCTGGGAAAAAGGTCATCATCATCATCATCATCATCATCGTCTGTCGTGAAAACAGAATGGAAGGACACGAAGCAGGGGAACAGAAGAATGATGGATGTTGAAATAGTGGGTGGAGGATATTGGGTGGAGGAATAGTAGAGTGGAGGGAAAGTGGAGTGAAGGAAAAGTGGACAGGAAGAAGAGGTGAGTGGAGGAAGACAGGATTGGAGTCAGTAACCCATTCAGCACGACGACGCCTTCTCGCAGTCTCCAGTCGATTTTAATGATCTTAGCAAGAGCTCAGTCAGGCGCTGGCTAAAATAAAACCCAGTAGCTAAAACGCCCTCTGAGGCTTAAATAGTTAATTCAAAATACCTCCTTAACTCTCAGCCTCGGGAGTCCTCTCGGTGGCAAGTAAGGCTGTCTGACGTTATAGTGAGTTACAGAATTCGTTCCCAGAAGATTAAGAATTGAACCTGGAAAGCAGTTTAAAGTCACTCACGGAACACCTGGAGAGTAGGTTAAGGTTGTCGTTCCTCTCCTCTCTTCCTCTCACTTCCTCCTCCTCCTCTCTTCCCGTAAATGTAAACCTTCCTCTCCTCTCTTCCTTTCTCCTGCTTCTCCTCCTCCATCTCATCTCTATAAAGTAATCGTTCCTATCGTCTCTTCCTTTCTCCTCCTCTTCCTCTTTCTCTTCTTCCTCCTTCTTCTCTCTTCTCGTCCTCCTTTTTTCTCAAGGATATACGAGTATGATGGGCATTTAAAAAGTAGGTAGAGGGTATTTGAGGGGTACCTGGTGGACATTAAAGGGTGAGCCTGATGGGTGTTTAAAGGGCACCTGGAGGGCATTTATAGGGTACCTGGATGACATACAAAGGACACCTACAGGGCATTTAACGAACACCAGCAGAGTAGTTATTTAAAATGCAGCGGGAGGAATTTTAAAGGGCACGTGAAGGCCACTTAACGAAGCACTGGTGGAGCAGTTAAATGAACACATGAAAGACATTTAAAGGGACACTAAAAATTAAAGAACACTTGGAGGATATTTAAAGAGACACCTGAAATGCATTTAAATGGCACCTGCAAGGTATTTCAAGAGCATCTGAAGGGTGTTAAAGTCCTGCCAGTGCCCTTAACACTATCACTGCGAAAGGTCTTCCCTAAACTCAGTAAAATCATCTGGTATTAATAACAATAAGGGTTGAGTTTACTATTACACTGAAGGTATTTGTAGAGACTGTTTATAATCCCTTTACTACGATCCCCCTCTTAATCTGAATAAAATTATCTGGCTGCAGTAAAAATAAACAAAAAATAAAGCATCATACTAAGGAGGTTAAATGAATCCTCGTCCCCTTAACCCTTCACAACAATAACAAACACGATTTTGTTCTCATCTGGTGACTCAGATCCACGTGTGCTCTGAGGCTGAAGCTCATAATCCAAGCTGTGGCGTACATGTAATATGGACGTTGGTACTAAGCCCTTTTCGATACCAGCATTATGATAACCCGCAATTAGTGCAGACCGATCTTACAAACATAAACATAGCCATCTCTCAAATACACTGATCTCACTACAGTCTCTCAAATACACTGATCTCACTACAGCCTCTCAAATACACCGATCTCACTACAGTCTCTCAAATACACTGATATCACGACAAACATCCCTTCGTAACTTGTACTTGGCCAGTTTAGGGATGGGTGAATGCTGTCATTTTCCCTATAAGGAAAAAGTCTGGTCCTGCACTTGGACTTTCAATAAGCTGAAATAGTTACGGACTTACCACCAGACGAATATAATCAAATAAGGAAGGAGAGACCTCTTCGACACAAGTTGCTAAAAACATCCCGATTCCCTTATGTGCCCTGCGGATGCTCTTTAAACTCCTCACAGGTGTCCTTTCAATGTCTTACCAGGTTCCCTTTAAATGCCTTCCAGGCGCCAATTAAATGCCTTCAGGGGACCTTTAACTGCCCTCAGGTGCCCTCAGATTGCCTTCCAGATGCCCTCTAAATGCATTAAGGTGCCCTTTAATGTCTTTCCGGTGCCCTTTAATACTCCTTCAGGTGGTCTTTAAATTTCTCCTTGGCCCCCTGGATATAGCTTTCTGGGTGCCTTGTAAACGTTTTATATGCCCTCCAGGTGTCTTTAAAATGCCCTTCAAGTGCCTTGAAAATGCTCTCCGTGTGCCCTTTAAATGCCCTCCAGCCCATCCCTCACCCCCTCAGCGAGGAAGGAAGCAGCAAACACCAAATTACCTGCGGTCGTCTCACTCCTACCTTCCCTCCTTCCTTCCCTCCCTCTCTTCCTTCTTCATTCATGCTTTCCTTTTGCCTATGTTCCTTCCCTCCTTTTGTACTTTGCCTCTTCTCTCCCTCCCTTCTTCGTGCCTTGACATCCTCTTTCCTTCCTTCCATCCTCCAGTACTTCTGTTTTGCCATCTATCCATCATTTATGTCTCTGTTCACTCCTTCATGCCTTCCCTCCTCCCATTCTTCTTTCTATCCTTCTTTCCTGTCATCTATGGTAAGTTTATTATTCTTATCTCTCTCCTCCCTTCCTCCTTCCTTCATGCCATTCCTTCTTTCCACATTCCCTCTTCTTTATCATTTAGCCATCATTAATATCTCTTGTGGCTCTCACTCTTCATTCCTACCGCCTTTTTCCTTCCCTGTTTCCAACACTTTCGTCGCTCTTGTTTTGTTCCCTCCATTCTAACCTCCCACCATCCTTTGGTGCCTTCCTTCCCTCCTCTCTTCTTCCTTCTTCCTTCCAATATTTGGCCATTCATCCTTCAGTAATATTTCTTGTCTGTTATTCTTTTACATTCCGTCCTTCCTTTCATCTCATTTACCATCCATCTTTGTTTTGTTTTTTTATCACTAACATCCACTTACCCTTTTCCTCCAGCATTTTCCCCTCCCCACCACCTTCTTTTCCTCTCCTTTCCTCCATCTTCCATCTCTTTCCGCGTTTTTTTTACGTCCAGGCGTCCCTTTGCTCATTTCCTTTTCCTGTTCGTAGCTGCTCATGCAAATCAGCCTTTATTTCTATTTTTATCGACATATTTCAGTGCATTTCTGTCACATAACACAGTGTTTTTCTCTGTATTCATTGGTCTGTCTCTGTCTGTATTTCTGTCTGTCAGTCTGTTTATCTACCTGTGTTTATCATCTTATCTTGATAGAAGGATAGATGTCTGTCTGTCTCTATCTGTTAAAATATCTGTGGCCGTTATCCATCTTTGTATGTGTGTGTGTGTGTGTGTGTGCGCGCGCGCGTGTGTGTGTGTGCGTGCGTATTGCTTTTGTTTCGACGGCTCAGACAGGCAAATCTGACAACTGTAACGGGACGAGAAAATAGAGGGGAGAGGCAAGGAGAGAGGGAGCGGAGGGAGGAGGAAGAGAAGGAGGGAAGATGGGAAGGAAGAGAAGGTAAGGGAGAGAGGGAGAAAGACAGAGAGAAGGGAGGGGAGGAGGAAAAACGAAGGAGAGGGAGAGGGAAAAGGAACTGAGATATAGGAATGAAAAGGATGAGAAATATGAGAAGGAAAGGAGAAGAAAGAATAACAATAAGCGAGGAAAAAAGGCAGGGAGAGAAAAATAGGGAGGGATATGGAGGCAGGGAGTAAAGACGGAAACAAGGTGAAGGAGAGAAGGGGGGAGGAAAGGAAGAAAAGTGGTAGAGAGAGAAAAATTCTGAGGGAAGGGATAGCAAGGAAAAAGGAATGAAGGGAGGGAAAAAAGGGGGGAAAGATAGAGGGGCGGGAGAATGAAAAGAAGGGGAAAGGGAGGAATAATAATGGTAGACATGAGAAGGTAAACAGATGGAGGGAGGGGAGAAGAAAAGAAGGAGGGGTAGAAATTCAAGACCATGAGAGGAGGGGAAGGGAAAGCCAAGTTCAAGGAGGTGAAAGAAAGCTTGGAGAGGAGAAACGGAAAGAGTGAGAGGAAGAGGGAGAGAGAAAGGAGGGAGGAAAAGAAGACAAGAGAAAGGGAGGCAGGAGAGAGGGCTGCGAGTGGGAGGGGTTGAATAACAGAGGTAGTACAAAGGAGATCCATTGTAACTTATTGATCCCTGTGACTCTTATTGTTGCTGAGGTTATTACGATTCGACACACAACAGGAGCGGTAACAGTCAAACCCATATTACCCGTTTTGAAATGTAAGGGCCCGAGGCTAGGCTACGGCGCTGCAGAATATTTAGTACATTCAATACGATGTCATCCTATTTTAATTTTATTCTTACTACCACCACATCCTCTCCCAAATGCTTATCACAGGAAGGTCTCTCGTAGTGAATGTATCAGTGGAGACAATTTTTAACAGTTCCCTATGAGATGTCTTTCCTGTACAGCATAAGATCATCTAAGGCAGAGAAAGTCAAATGAGGAGTGTTATCGTGTGCAAGACTTTAAAGGCAGATGATCAGCCTACTCCCCTTGGTGGCATTACGTGATGGATATGCACTGTGTATTGTGAAAGGCAAGGAAAGGATAGTACAGCAGGAACAGCAAGACACCCCCCCCCTCTTCCCCCTAGCTACCCATCATTCCCTTTAGTCAACCCCTTCATGAGAGAGAGAGAGAATGTATGGCTGATATCTGTAAGGAAGAGAGGGGAAAGCGTGAGGTAAGAGAGAGAGAGACGGGAGTGGAAGAGACGGGGCATAGAAGAAGGGGAGGGAGGGAAGGTAGAGAGGGAGGTGAAGTAGAGAGGGAGGGTACGCAGGTAAGGTAAGGGTGATAACGGCATAAAGTGACCGTACTACTTACCTAAGGGGTCATTGGCTCTACCCTCACCCTTACCCCCTCCCTGCCTCCCCTTCCCCTCACCTGAAAGCCCTCTCACTTCTCCGCTCCTTAACAACAGGGACAAGACAGCTATCTATCTATCTGCTTATCTATCCATTGTCAAACTCCCTCTATAGTGTTCACAGTAAGCACTCCTCCAGGCCTCCCTGTCGCAACTAATAGCCACTAAAGCCGTTTTTCCTTATTCACTCATGTCTGTAACGTTCGCTTGTACTTGCTTCAGCTGGATGGCGCATGGAAACACGATAAGGCAGCCTCATTCACTCACATTCACTCTCGGTTGTCTCATATAACAGTCAACACCAAACCTAACTCAGATCTCCACAGTTAGGTCCTGCTGATTACCCTGTGATTTACCCTGATCGCTTCACCACTCACACATTATTGATCACTGACAGCAAACCATCCAGAAAATACCACTTCATTCTAATGACTCACTTTCATACACTGCTCTTACTCTCCTGATGTCCCGCGGTTTCTGTGTTTTAAAATCTCCAGTGTTACATCACCCTTCTGTTTCCTCTCCGGCATTCCCCTTCCTTTTACTCCCACCACTTTCTGCCCTGATCCTTATAGCCTCTCTTTCCATCTTTTGTCACCTATTTTCTTCATATGGCCGTAACAGTTTAATTTTACTCTGCCTCTGCTCCCACATCTAGCTCTAAATTCTACATATTCTAAAACATCTGATTTCCAGCATTTCAGCTTTATTTTGTTCTATAGGATGAAGAGTCCATGGCTCACTTCCACATATCACAGTCGACACCACACTTCCATCAAGCCTATCTGTGCCCTCCTTATCTGACACTGAACTTTCGCTCTACACATACTCAGTGCCTCTAATAATTTGCCGCTTCTCTCACCTTATGGCTTGCCTCAGGTCTCATGTTTTATCAAATGCCGTCCACCCTTAGTTAGCTACAGCTCTTCCTTGTCTTCAGGTGTTCTCATTAATGCTTATGCACATCGCTGTTTAAATACTACATCTTTTCACTTTATATTTCTCACATTCACTCTCAGAGCTCCTCATAGTCTCCCAAACACAAACACCAATTGCTGAAGTCTGCTTTGTATGTCTGTGACCAGATTTGTTTCATGTACAGATAACAGTTGGTTTATTGCACCTTTCTACCGCCTCCCTTCTTGTATACCTTAAAGTTATTCCTCTTTCCAATACCTTGCATATATTTTCCTCACCACCCTAAACATGAGAAGACTGAACAACAATGATGATGTTATACGTCCAAGACGTAGCCATGCATCTACCAAAAATCACTCCTCTTCCTCTTTTGCCTACTCACGCACATTCCTTTGGTCATATGATACAGCTCATCATCTCTACTGAACAGCTTCGCTACCACCACACACATTTGCAGCCACAGAGCCCCTCTGTCAGCTCTGTCATAAGCCTTTCTTAGATTTATAAAAGCTACAGACAAATCACACTTTATTGATAACAAACACGTTATTCACAAGCATGCCCTGCCACAGCTAACACTATTTGTCCCTCCATTTTTTTTTTTTTTTTGTACGACACATTTCCCTTCCAGTCAGTACTTGGTATGTCTTTGTATCGCAGCACAATACGTGCATTCCGACGCTCATCAAACATGAAAGACCTCACCGTTATATAATCCTATCCATTGTTTCTGCTGCATTCCTGTACTGTAGCTTCTGTAATTTCTTTTGTATCGTTTTTTCACACCCTGTCACATCTAACGACTTCTTAAGCGCAGATCCATTAATACCAAATTTCAGCACTGCCTCTTGCTTTACAATATTTCAGACTTTCAGTATATTCACGCCATCGTTTTATTTCTTTTTTTTCACCTCCCCAGAATCTGTAACTGTTTTTCCGGAATTTGGTCTGCTTACTCATTTTTTGCTCATATTCCTCGCACGTTATTCACTTCCTTCCGCAACGGTTTTTTTCCCCCCTAAAAATCCTTGGTATTTGCCTACCTCATCATATTTTTCCGCTTCTTTTAAGTTTTACTAAATCCCTCTTGATTTCTTGTCTTTTCCTTTTGTACTCTTCTCAATTTCGCGTACTCCCTCCCTATTATCTGCCCATACATTATTCATTTCTCCATCTGTGGGTCTGTAGCTTCCTCCCTCCGTCACTCTCCACCTACTCTCCTTCCCCCAGTCCCCCACTCTCTCTTCACACCACACACCTCCCACTCCGTCATGAAGCACAGATTTCCTTTCTCATATTTAAACCAGTGTAAAAGAACCATTCAACGTAACTGTTCATTCAAATCGTCTTTCCTATATACGCTGATATTTTGTTCATCTATGTCTGGACTTAACCCCTTAGTGACATCTTTTTTATAATTATTTTTTTCCCATCTCCAGACGATTTTTTTTTCAGCTTGGGGTAAATTTTTTTGAACTGGGGCGTTTAGATATAGCCTCCACTGAATCCTTTATTCCCAGGGGACGTCTTGCTACCGTCAGACGATTTTCCTCAGCTTAGGAGAAACACCTGGTACTGAGAGGGTTAGTAAAGTCATTTCCTCCCTCATTTTACCTCATTATTAACAATTCACCATTTCCTTCACCATTACCCCTCTCATGATCGCCCCAACTCTACTTTTTTTTAAGCTAAACTACATGGTTTTATTGAGTTAGGAGAAAGTAAAGGAGCCTGAGAGTGTTCATCCGGACTCCATTACCCCTGTCATGGTCTCCTCAACTCTGCTATTTTATTTTGCCTAACACTCCCCCGCTTTTACCTTTGCCTCACATAATATTACTCACATGAGGGCGGGTTATGAGGTCTGGGAGAGCTAATTCGTGTCTTTCATTACTACAAATTGCTGATACGACTCGTTTAGAAAGAGGAAATGAAACTGAATGGACCTGTTACTGTTTTTATTAGTTCCTTTTTTGCCCTTTATGGCATATTATCATTTTTCCTCCTGTTGTTGAGGGTTTTTAATTATTCATTTTTATCTAATTATTGCTTTAGGACAAATACACATCCCCAGTCCTTTACCAAATCACAACACACTTTATCAACCCCCTTCACCACAACGTCTAAGTTTCTATTTTGTTCCAGCTGCCGCAAGATGATTTTTCTTTGGCCAGGAAGGACCTCTGGCACTCAGGGGAATAATACTGGTCTCCCTTAACCCCCCCACCACCAAAAACCTTCCCTGGGATGAGTAAAATCGTCTGGTGGTAGGAAGAATAAATTGAAAAAAAAAAACATAGGAATTGTATCTTGTGGTGAATGGATTAGAGACAAGCATCATTATCCCTTTCAGTACGAGGGCGGTTTTTTATTTAATTTATTTACTTGTTCATTTTTTATTTATCTAATCTACTTGCTTCTTTTGTTTTTGTTTATTTTATTCACTTGTTTATTTTTCTGTTTTATTTACCTTCTGTTTAACTTGCTTTTATTTATTTTCTTCGTGTTTGTTTTGAGTCAGTCTTGCTACCTCCACACGATTCTATACAGCTCAGGCCAGACGTCTCGTACTGAAGAGGCCAAAAGTAGC
>JAGKTI010041369.1:0-10258 GCA_018397915.1 Birgus latro
TTAAATAGGCACCAGAACCAACATTCTAGCATGGAAGGTGTATGTACTCAGAGGGATCAAAGAAAAATATCGCGCAGTGAAGATGTGGGTAAGATTGAGTGTGGCTGACTCTAGCACAGGCATAATGTGCCCAGCCCAGAAATCTCATAGGGTTAATGCACGGTGATGACCCACATGGATAGAAAATTAAGTTTCTGTTTTCGAAACCAGTTGTATCTGATGCAACTAAACAGTCTAAAAACAATGAATCCTGAGAATTTTGAGAAAAAAAAAAATGACGAGGGCACTGGGTAACTGTAAGATGCCCAGTGATGAAAGGGCTATTCGTCTTTAACAAAACAAGTTTAGGGCTTTGCAAGGTATGGGCATAATAATGTACAATATGAAACACAATATGTTTGACTACAAAAACTTTTGTGCCAAACCTCCTTTCAATAAAGTGGGGAGGTCACCACTTCCTCTTCCTCCCTACCTGATGATTGCTACACGTAAGTAATGACAGCTTAACCCGCCCAGTCCCGACCGTTTTTTTACCCAGCCTATCCCCAGATCCCGACTGATTTTCAACTGTTTTTTTTTTGGCTCAAACCTCCACTTTTGGTGAGAAACATCGAAAATTCATAGATAAATCGCTTTCCTGAGTTTAAAAATGTTGATACAGTTGTCATTTAGCCATATGTTTTCCTTCTTTTTCAGGGTACATGGCTAAAGAAAACGAACTATGGAAGGGTTAACTAATTCAAGCCACTTTAAATTACGTATTCACTTATTTATTTGGTACGAATTTATGTGTAGTACAAGTCTATATTGGTTTTCACACAATAATATAGGCGATAAAAGCATTGTTCACTCACCCAGAACCCCAGTATATGGCACCTTCCTTTACGACATTACCACCTCATCAATTCTGTTTGTTTCTACCTCTAGCCTCTTTATTTCTTTGATCACTTCTGTGTGTTTCTACCTCTAGCTTCTTTGTTTCTTTGTCCTCCACCTCAGGAATCACTTCCACCGTGAATTTTGTCACTGGAGAGACTGTGGGGCAACATACCTTTACTGGCCAGGTTACTGATAACAGGTGAATTGCCCAGTGTGGGGAGAGGGGGGAGGGGGGGTTAGGTGGGGCCAGGCAGTACCCCCGCTTGACAGCAGGTAGAGGAAGGTCTCCCACATAAGACTACCAAAAATCACCCGCGAATGTGGAAAAATGTGCACACAATGGGCCTTGTAATTGAGTGACGTACGATGCACGTTGGTGGGTCTGTCCGCGGAAAAAAGTAGCGACGTGCATTGTACGTTGGTTGGACTCGGCGGGTTAATGTAATTTTGCAGGGATTCATGAATAATGTTTACCATGTCAGCAAGCTTTACATGCTGAAATGAAATAAAATCATTCAGAACCCGAATGCTAATCGCGTGCCAGAATATGCTGTTGACCAAATTGCAAACTACTTACAAGCCAAATGTGAAGAAAATTAGCAAAACTCTATGGAGTTCAGTCACGGAGTTTCACAAAACCCAATCCATAGTAAAGAAACTAGCTGACCTTGGACAACCATTTTGGCGACCTTGACCTTGACTCCGAGAGCACATTTTCGAACTCGTCCAAGTTTTGGCCATATATTGTTACCCTGAAGGTTTCATGTTCGTAGCTGAAGCCGTTCATGAGATATAATGGTAACAAATACACACACACACACGCACACACACACACACACACACACGCACACACACACACACACTCGGACAAAAACATTATAGCTCCGCCCTGCTAAAGGTGGGCGATAACAAAGCCAAAAGAAGAAAAATGTCGTTGCATTTGACATTACTATAATTTTTTTAGATAAATGACAAAAAGAANCACTCGGATAAAAACATTATAGCTCCGCCCTGCGAAAGGTGGGCTATAACAAAGCCAAAAGAAGAAAAATGTCGTTGCATTTGACATTACTATAATTTTTTTAGATAAATGACAAAAAGAATGTGGTGTGAGCCTCATCAGATAGTGGCACCATCACACCTTTTCAGGTTTCTCATAGTGATTTGAGCTGAGAGTCATATTCTTCCTACACCATTTCCTATGATCATCATACCCTTATTTTTTGACCAGCAGTTTGGAATATGTGAAAATCAATGGATGTGACGGAAGTACAAGGGAAAGGACGACATCCTTTAAGTAACTGAATCATCTTTTGAAAGTTGTCATATCATTCCCTGGCCTGTCTTGTTCCATTGGTTCATTTACACTTTCCTTTGATGATGAGTGTCAGAGTCGTTAGACCGCCTATCATATTTGCCTAACTCGTTTAACTCATCAACTCACATATGTAGACAAGTGGCGCCAGGCACAACAAACCTCTTCCGACAGCAGTTATTTTATTAATGTTAAATACTGACTCATTTCTGCCATTTAGTGTCTGTGCACAATTAACCCATTTGCACCGTGCGTCCTCAATATAACACAGAACTGGGCATTTTCAAAAGTTAATAAAGGAGGGAACTCCAGGGTACGGACCTATGAGCCTGGCGACTATGAGCCGATAAGCAGAGAGCAGTACACTTAATACCCTTCCAGCAAAATCCCTTACACAGGAACTGTGGGAGTTAATGGGTTAAAGTCTACAGTAATGGCGCAATTGTTTTCACGTTACACCCTCTGAAAATCCGTGATCTTGCGTTTCATCTTTCAAGGACACTCAAGGTCAAAGATCATGCTGGTAAATGAAAGCCCAAATGAGACTTCCTAAATCTTGGTATTAGTAAACATCTCTATCTTCACCGAATTTCGAGTTATAGCCCCCTAAATATCAGTGACCTTGAGTTTAATCTGTCAAGGTCAATTTCAGCCAAAGGTCAAGGTACCAATTAAAAACCCATTTGGAACTTCCTATATGCTCATAACAGTAAATATCTCAACCTTCAGCCAGTTTGAGTGTGACCCTTCATGATCATTCAAGGTCAAAGGTCTTGGTGCCAAATGAAAGCCTATATCATGAGTTTCTGTATGTTCCTGATAGTAAATATCTCTATCTTCAACCGGTTTCAAGTTATAGCTCTCTGAAAATCCGTGACCTTGATTTTGATCTTTCAGGGTCACTAGGTTACCTTCAAAATTTAATCACTTTCTTTTGGGACCACAGCCCACATATCCTGAAAGTTTCATGTAATTTCATTCAGCTGCTTTTCCGTGATGTTGTTAACAAAGAAAGAAAGAAACAAACTCTACCAAAAACGATACCTTGAGGACTCCGTCCGGGCAAGGTAAAAACTCTCTTCCTTATATAAGTGAATCAGTTAACTCATCCAGTTTAACTTATTTTCCTATCAATTGCACTCCCTTCTTCAGCTAGTTGCTATCTTCACATAATTCGTTTCTTTCATCAACGAACAAAAGGTTTAACCAAACTAGCCACTCATTTAAGTGAATCAACCAAACTCTCTACTCTAATTTTGCAATCTGACTCACTACAGTGGTCATACATTTGGTCACTTTTTTACTATCTTCTCTTATCTCTCTTTGCAGCATCCACAGGGAAGGTTAGTAAAGATCTTGTCCCTAACTGTGTCACTTTCTCCCTCCATCCTTCATTCACTTACTCACTCACTGAGTCATTTTACTTCCCAGAAGAATGAGGTACCGGCCTTAAGCAAGGAATGTAAGAAAAAGGAATTTTGTGCAATGCTCATTGGCCAACCTGCTCCAGGATCAGGTTCATGCACAGTGGTCTTCCTAAAGGTCGACCTCCAGTGGGGGTGACGGCATCTGGGTGTCCCACACATAACTGTTTGGGTCAGACATTTTTTTTAACCTAGGAGCGTGAATTCTGCATAATACTAGACCCTTACTCAGCCAAGTTATAAATACAGTGGAACCCTTGGGGGTTGCTGGTGGCCTCGACCAATGCCATCATGCACGGTCAGAGTTCTTAACCAGTGAATATGAAATATTGCCTGTCGATTCATGTATATACCAGCCATGTTTCGGGAAGAGTGGAACCACTGAAGATTGCCTTTATGGAAGTGGAGATGGCCTCTGCAGGTCATGGGAATGCCATCATGCACATGTATAGTTTTTTATCCTAGGAACACGAAATTTTGCATAATGATAGGTATTTATCCCTGACAACCAGTCCTGTGATGGGGAAAAAGGATTTCAGTAGGGTCAGTGCCATAGTTTTAACATGAAATTTTGTACGCTGGCAGATTTTAACTGGGGATGCATTTTAAACAGGATGAGAACCCCAAAAGCCACCCACTATGGGGGTAGACGGTAGCCCACAAATGTCCTGATCAACACTTTTATGATCATGGCTTTTAACCCCCGTTGCACTGATTCTTTTTAAGGAAGATTTCTTCCCCTGTGGCATTGTTTTATAATCACTAGATATTGTACCTCATATGAGGCTTGCAGTTTGGTCCGCGCAGACTTTCATTGTGCCTCATTTGAGGTCTGCAGCTTGGCAGGGGTTAACACAGGAGCATGAAATTGTGCCTACTGATAGGCTGTGGAAACCATTTCCCCCAGAAGATATCCTATCTGTAGTGGGATATGCACACCTTTTAACCACACGCAGCCACAGGCAACTTTCCTGCACGCTTCCAAGTCACGCTTCAGTTACCTGCATACCTCCATAATGGATAGACCTACGCAAAAAGTTTTCCCTGTGTCTGGAGCCTCCACTGACTCCCCACAGCTGTCGACTTCGACACCAATGAAGTCTAAAGGCCAGAAAAGAAAAGGCCTTAGTTATAGTGTGATAGGGAGAGAACTCGTGGTGATATTATCGCCAATTGTGAGTGGCGAAAACGACTCTTCCTCTGAAGAAAGCGACTGCCATGATGAATGTTGATATTTATGCATTGCATGAGGAGTGTAGATCATGCGAGTCCTTCACTGCGCATCCATTTTTCCCCCTGTACATTCATTGGCTATTTCTGATGATGGGAATGGTTCAGAGGGTATTGACGATCCTGGAGGGGGGGTTATTGGCAAGGGTAAGGAGATGGAAGAGAAGGTAGGGAATCGAACAAAGGAGGAGGTGGTGGAGGGAGGGAGAAGGGAGGAGGAAACAAGGTACGTCGAGCCTCGCAACACCCGTCTGTCTATTTACGTGAGTAATGGAAGCAGAAAAAAATTTTCATGATTAGATCAGTATCTTATTCTTTATTGAAAGATTTCATGTATTTATGTTTGTTAGGATGAAAAAGTACAAATCACAGGAAAAAAAAAATCTGTTATAGTGGAAAAAATAGTGGAGAGGAGAAAGGGAGGAGGGAGGGAGGAGAAAGCGAGCTGGAGCGAGCCTTGCACCACCGCTGTGTCTATTTATGTGAATAATGGAAGCAGAAAGTTTGTTTCATGATGAAATCAGTTCCTTATTTTTTATTGAAAGTTTTCATGTGTGTATAATATGATGAAAAGTACAAATCACAGGAAACAAAAAATCCTGTTATAGTGGAAAATATTTTCGATCATGGACACCACATGAATAACTATTTTGTTCACAATATTTTTTGTTAGGTTTTATGTAATAGTAGTAGTAATAGTAGTAGTTGTAGTACTAGTGATAGTAGTTGTAGTCATAGTGGCAGTAGTTGTAGTAGTAGTGCTAGTAGTAGTAGTTGTTGTTGTAATGATAGTTGTAGTAGTAGTAGCTGCAGTTGTAGTGTAGCTGTAGTAGTAGTAGTAGTCGTAGTAGTGGTAGTTGTAGTAGTAGTAGAATCTGTAGTAGTTGTAATACCCAGACTTCTAGTGGCACAGCAGTACTAGAATCGAGCGACAGTGCAAGCCAAACATACATCTATGTGTGTGTGTGTGTGTGTGTGTGTGTGTGTAAGGCAGTGGTGGTGCAGTGGTGGAGGGGGGGTGAGGCGAGCAGGCACACGGGCCTGTATATAAGACAGCTGCCTCAAGGTCGTTGCTATGGTTACCGGACACACAGCAGCAATCACGTCACACTTTTGAAAAACCCATACAGAAATGGTGTTTGCGGTGGACTGTGGTCTTCTGGAAGTGTTATTGCTGTGGAGGGCTAGGCTAACCCTTAGTTATGTCACCGCACCTCTGCCACACATATGGACACGGCCAAAAAAACAACAAAAAATTGTCTCCTTTCCCCACTCACTCACTCTGTCTACACATACTTCACGGACAATCTGGACCATCAGCTTGAAGTGGAAGGATTGTTGAGTATTATGACACTTAGTTTTTTTTATTTTTGGTTAAGTTTAGCTGAGATATGAAGGCTTGAAAAAATAAGATTTTCTTAGAAATGCCCATCTGGGAGAAGGGTTGGCGCAAATATATGCTGGACACGCAGGGGTTAAGTCAGACCTTCCTTGTAAATTTCATGAAGTAATTCATTGTATGTAGGTAATTGTAATTAAAAAAAAAATGGCATCTCTGAATCAAATGAAGGAGGAGGAATACCATTTTTAGTACAGTTCAAGTCAACTAGCTAATGGGAGAACTGTACATACTGCAGGATGCTTGAATTTGACCCACGCAACCCAACCAAGCCCACCAGCAAGTCATTATGTCAATCTAACTTATCTAGCTATGTATCCTTTAAGATCTGGCCAAATCAAGGGGAGCTAGCTAGGATAAAGGAGATAATAATAGGTGAGTGAGGGTATCAGTTTATACCCTGTTCAGTCAAAGAAACTCCTATTATTTTACTCTTAACATTTGGTGTCTTGGTAGATGAATACCCTCAAAATTTCTGACATAGGCATTCTCCCAGGCAACTGATAGACACTCCATGTGAGGGTTTGTCCACAGGTGGAACATCATGGTTTTTACATGGCACATAAAATTTTGTGTAACAGAAGACCTTCACTTGGACCAGAATTTATCCCGTCCAGTCCCAACCGGTTTTTTACCCAGCCTACCCCCAGGTCCCGACCGATTTTCGACTTTTTGTTTTGTGGCTGAAACCTTCGCTTTTGGTGAGAAACATCGAAAATTCATAGAGAAATCGCGATCCTGAAGTTAGAAATGTTGATACAGGTGTCACTAAACCTTACGTTTTCCTTCTTTTTCAGGGTACCTGGCTAAAGAAAACGAACTATGGAAGGGTTAAATAATTCAAGCCACTTTAAATTATGTTTTTATTTCATTTATTTGGTACGAATTTATGTGTAGTACAAGTCTATATTGGTTTTCACACAATAATATAGGCGTTTATAAGCATTGTTCACTCACTCAAAACCCCAGTATATGGCACCTTCCTTTATGACATTACCACCTCATCACTTTTGTTTGTTTCTATCTCTAACTTCTTTGTCTCTTTTTCTCCACCTTAGGAATCACTTCCACTGTGAATTTTGTCATTGGACAGACCGTGAGGCAACATACCTTTACTGGCCAGGTTACAACTAACAGGTGGATTGCCCAGTGTGGGGGAGAGGGGGGGTTAGGTGGGGCCAGGCAGTGTCACCGCTTGACAGCAGGTAGAGGAAGGTCTCCCACATAAGCCTACCAAAAATCACCCGCGAATGTTGAAAAATGTGCACACAATGGGCCTTGCAATTGAGTGACGTACTATGCACGTCGTTGGGTCTGTCCACAGAAAAAAGTAGCGGCGTTCATCGTACGTCGGTGGGACTCGGCGGGTTATCTATTAGAGGGTATGACTCGCAGGGTTCACCCCTCTGCCTTCCCCAAAAAAATATATATTTTTTCCCCTTACAGTATTGCAGGGATGTGTGAAACTACGTATGGTGTCCTTTGTCTTGCTTTCGCTTCGTCTCATGCCCATATATATTTTAGGTCCATTATGTGTTTTGAGTTTTATTCTTTCTTCTTCAGATAGTACTGTATAATTTACAAAACACTTTCAGTAGCAGAGGTGAATGAAGGTTATGTTTAACCCATGGAATGCAGTGGACTATTGACTAAACTGAAACTTGTGTGGCGATATAACCAATTTAGGGACCAATTGCAAAATGACTTTATGTGTACATTGTCATCTTATAAAATTTATTACATCTATCTATCTGTCTATTGCCGGACGCCTTAATCCCGTAATAGGTGGCCACAAACAAATTGCCTCCATGTCACCCTGTTCCCTGCCATTTCATTGCCCTCTCCCAGCTCACACTCCCCTCTCTCATATACCTCTCCACTCCATCCCTCCATCTCATCCTTGGCCTCCCCCTTCCTCTCCCCCCCTCCACCTCACTCACATACACTCTCCTCCCAAGTCTCTCACTCTCCATCCTCTCCACATACCCTGCATAAAATATTTTTTTGCTCAACTCACCATAGTAGTGGAGCTGTTGTGGTCGAAATTGTCCCAGCTGTGGTAAACTGGTAACTGTACGAGCCCCAGCGAGTTTCCATTTAGTCTATTTAGCAGTTGCTTGAGTATGACGTGCTACTTTTGTTAATTTATTTAGTTTTCCTCTCCCTTCCATCGGCCATTGTTGGCCAGGCATTCGATTTTGTAGTCAAAAGTCGGTTTTTATAGACAGATTTGAGCTTTGTTAAGGTGCTAACGCTATGGTAAATGGATCAAGAAGTGCATGAATATCGTTCATAGTAGCTACCGTACTGTTGCTCTGTTATGGCACTTAGGGGGTGATGATGAGAGATGGTAAAATGCTTAATATCTCATTAAAACTGCCTGATGCTGCAACCACTAGAAACTTCGAAGTGTGGTGTTGAAAATCACGCTCATAATATTTTTGTTGCATACCCCTAGAGTTTACTCACATAGGATAAGTTGTACACCACGGATAAACTATTCCAGCTGGAAAAGATACTCGTGAGTTGAATATCATCGCCACGTGGCAGCAAGGGCAATCATAAAATACGTCCTTGTAGTGAAAGGATTAACAGCGGCCTTCTATGTATACCTGAAGTAATTAAACCTTTATTGTGTTAAACACAATCCTTAGCCCGTCACACACCACTGGCGAATGAAACAGTTTCCCTGGTCATTATTTACCTATTTTGACTCTTTTTCACTCATCAGCTCAAAAAGAATTAAGCAACTCGCTCATTTATAGCTGAGTCAACTCTCTCACTATTCACTTCAACTCACAGTACATTGCGTCTCACTTCAGTGGTCAGTCAAGCCGTTTCCCTGGTCAAGTCTCTACCTAAAGTCCAAAGTTTGTTAACAAGACAAGTTTGCTGAGGTCAAGTTAAAGGGATGAAGGGGGAGAAGGGAAAGAGGGTAGGAGGTAGGTGATACCAGGAGAGAGAGAGAGAGAGAGAGAGAGAGAGAGAGAGAGAGAGAGAGAGAGAGAGTAATGAATGGAAAAGACATAGGAATAATAGCCAAAAGAGGGATGGGAGAGAAACATACGAGTAATATTAAACAAATCTACAAAAAATGATAAAAAGAAAAGATGAGAAGGGAGACAAATTTTGGTGATATGACGTTGGTAGGGACGAGGAGGGAGGAGGAGGAGGGGAAGAAGAGGGAAGAGACAGTGGAAAGGGAAGAAAGACGGAAGGGGAACAGAGAAGAAGGGGTAGAAGACATTAATTCAAAGACAAGGTAACCAAGTAACATTTTCAATACAGAGGGTTAGTGATGGTAGAAACAAAGATGAGGCAAAGAAAGCAGTGATGAGATGGGAGAAAAGAGATGAGCAGAGAGAAGATGAGAAGAGAAGAGAAGGGAAAAGAAGGGGAGGGAATGGAAGAGAAGGAGCGGGAAGAGAAGAGGAAGGTAAGAGAAAGGAAAGGAAAGGAAAGGGAAAGGAAGAAAAAGGAAAGAAAAGAAATGAAAGGGAAGGGAAAGGAAGAAAATGGAAGGGATGATATGAGAAATGAAGAGAAAAGAAGAGAAATTAAGAGAAGGTATGGAAAGGTAAGAAAAGGCGAGGGTGACCAAATCAGAGAATAGAACAAAAGGAAAAGGAAGAGAAAGGAAACGTAGGGATATAGAGACGAAGATGGGGTAGGACAGAGAGGAGAACAAGAAATGAGGAGTAAAGAAAAGAAGAGGAAAGGGAGAGGAAGAGAAGAAAGGAAAGATCAATGTTGTGTGAGGCTTTGGGGAAGCTCTCAGTAGGATGATGCATTTTGTGTTACACTCTTTCTCGCTTAAAACTGCGGCGACCTCTAGAACTGAAAGTGTTAAGGAAGATTTACTTTTTCCCCAGCATGCGAGAAGTGACCTCTGAAAATAATCTACTTCGAGGAGCCAGAATAAAAAATAATAATAATGTCGTAGTGGGGAGAGTAAAGCAAATAAGGACACACACACACACACACACACACACACACACACACACACACACA
>JAGKTI010041370.1:0-10258 GCA_018397915.1 Birgus latro
TATATATATATATATATAGGTATGACCTGTTCTAACTTCATAAACAAATGATTTTTTGTGGAAATGGATGACAAAATTCAACAAATCACACCTAAATTCATATGTGTCACTGGAGGGTTAGTACCCCTCCCCATAAAACAACTGACTCTGAGACATGCTGGCCTCCACTAATGGGAATAAGACATCTCGCTATTGACTGATTGATTGACGCCTAAAATCTAGTGGAAAAAATGAGTTACCCATTTCCGAGGCTTCCACCACACTGTTGGATCTGTGATGTAGACAGTTGTGATCCTCATTAATACTTTCAATCCAAGGATGTATTATTTTGTCACATTCTTGCTGTTGCCAGGCTATTTTACTTAGTATAGGACAGGTCTCTAGCAGTGAAGGGATTAAGGCTATATCGAACTCATTCAGCTTGAAATGTCTCTCCAAAGGTGAATAAATTCATTTTGTGGCAGTTTGGTAATAAATTATAAAATGCATCATCAGAGTGAAGTGGTTAATTTTATAATCTCACTAATTTTAATACTGTACTGTAATGTCATAGCCAGGAAACCCATCACGGAGCACTGGAGTATCCCTGGAACATCTCTTCATGGTGTACATGGTTTTGTTGATGAATTTTTGCTACAAATTTGGCATATAGCTGATATAATTCTTTGTATCATAGAAGCATTTTTGAGGAAAATCAGAGTATGAAATACCTCTAGTTTACAGAAAGCTGTCCATAATATAAACTAATTAGGGAACAGTGGGTCCAAAGGTTGAGTAAATGTGTTCAACAATCACCTTAATTTTTATCCCAGGTTCGTTTTACACCTACCCTAGTTGTGTAAGTTAGGTTATGGTACCCTGATCATTCATGTACAGGTACAGTACAATACCTCTATTATGTTTAGATTTTTTGTAGGCTGCTCATGATACAGTGCAACTCTTCATTTTGCCATCATTTTAAGTTGTTTCAAATGAAGTTGTTTCATTATTAAATCCCTGAAGTTTTGAAACTTTTTTGCCAGTTAAAGTTGCACATAATTCAGAATGAATTTGTTTTGAAACCAGAAATGAGTAATTTTTGCAATTTCAACCTCTCACTCATCAGCCAGAAATATCTCACCTCGTTTCATTGTAGTGCGATTCTACCAGCAGACATCTCAAACTTTAAATAAGGGCCAACTGTTGTGTAACTCTGTTGGTTGCATCACTGTATATGTAGTACAACCAACTTAATACCGGTAACAACTTTATTTCAGATTCATCTAAGCCAGTCTTCTGCAGTAGCTCCTGTTAACCCTCCATCATGTCTCGGCAACTGGTGGCATGCCTTTTAAACATCTCAGAAGGTCGAAAACTGAGCATTGTGGAGAAAATTGCCAGTGCTGCCCTGAAAGCTGTCAACCCTCCTGTGCTACCTGCTGTGCAGCCAGATTGGCAGATTAATGCTGCAGTTCTGAACATATTCCAAGATGTGGACTATCATAGATCAGTCATCACAATTGTTTCAAATGAAGACAACATAGGTATGTACTGAATACTGTGTGGTAATCATAAAGCCAAGAAATAAACGCTGCACTTGGTTGTGTAAATGGTTAATGCACTCCAACCAGTCCTGTACCCTAAACAGTTATCTAGACTGAGTAGCCAAGCCCAGATTCTTTATGGTAAATCAGGGGTGTGTTCAAATTATCACAAGTTTGCCACATGGTTAGGAATGTTAAACAAGAGAATTTGGCATTTCAGCTTTATAGAGCAGTAAAACTCTTATAGACAATACAGTAATTCTCTAATTCACTTTGGACTTAATGGCAACAATGGCATCATACATTATAGTAAAGACTGATTGTACACAACTTAAGCTTAAATGATGCATAACTGCAGCCCCAGTACTTCAGCTTTATAATTGTTTCAGGCCAGTGTGTTGAAGCTGCATGTACAGAGGCATATAAATTGATAGACCTGAGTCAGCATGAAGGTGTCCACCCTCGCCTTGGTGCTGTCGACCTCGTGCCTCTCCATCCCATCTCGGAGAACATGTCACTTCAGTCCCTTGGTTCCACTGCAGCTGGTGAGTACATAAGCTTCCTTATCCCCTTCAGCCAGAGGATGTCTTGTATGTTTATGCTTGCCATATCCTGATGATTTTATTTAGCTTTTGGGAGACTTCTTGAGTTGGAGTTAATGCAGATGTGGCCTGGTTTATTTTTGTCACCTTCTGATGATTTTTATTCAGGTTTGGGAAAATTTCTTGACCTGGAGGGGTTAGATATAGCCTTAACTACTAGTGGTCTCCTTAAGATGGAGAACTTTTTCTGGTGGTATCAAGAAGAAACTAAAAAAGACATCAACTGGGTGAAGGGTTTAATATGGTAGAGTCTCATGCTTTTGAGTACTGCACTGTTGCATCCATGAATTTGACATTACTGTAACTGGAGGGCCAGTATTTCTGGTATCAGCACAGTGGTGGATGTATGCATAGCGTATATTACTACACATCTTAGATTTCTTTTTTCCTCCAACAGTTTCCAGCTTTAGCTGGTTAGGCACACTTAAGAAAATTCTCAGTGAAAGAAGCAAAAAGCTGCTTACTCATGGACATCCCCAACACAGTAATGCATTAACACTGCTGATACAGTACTTTGATTTTGTGAGCTGCTTGAAAATGTGCCTACAAAATGTGTTCTTTATACAGTATAGTGATTTCTAGAGTTGAGAGCGTTTATAGCGAATGTTTGAGAGGAGCACGGGGTGAATTTAATGTTGGATTGTGCACTGGGATTTCTAGAGCATGGAGTGATTTCATTATAGGCCTGAGAGGAGCACTGTGTGAAATTGTGTAGTTAGGTGTGATATATTACTTGTATGTAAAGTTTAGGGAGTAAAGTGGACACTTTAGGTAAAAATCTATTCTTTGACTGGGAGGTCAGAAGAGAATTAGCATTTTCATCTGTGGACCAAATGGAGAGTGAGAAACTGACCAAGAGAGTGTATGTGAGATGAAAAGGGAGAGAGGGAAAGAGAGAGAGAGACAAAGAATGAAGGAAGAATATGGTGGAGGGGTATAATCTCTAAGAATAAAATGGGATGGAACAAGGCTGCCTGATGGTAGAGTATTGGATCATTTGAAGGCGATTTGTTTGTTGCTACCTCATTTGGGATTAAAACTCCTGGCTGTAGGTAAACTGATAGATCAGCCTGTGAAATCAGCACACTAGATTCATCAGTTTGTGATTTACATGTCCCTCTGAGAACCATTTGTTGTAAGTGCTGAGACTCTACCTAGGGTATATTTTTTGTTTACACATTGAATTTTTTTTATTAACCATTTTATATATATGCTGTACTTGCATTGAAATGGACCTAGATATAATAAGCAGCAAACTCCTGCTTCCAGGTAAGTACTGAACAGGTACTGCAGCTTTTTTTATTGTACTGGGTTTGTATGAGAAGACTAATTTAGGAAGAAAATAGCATGATGTATGGGACTCAGTGTTTGATTCTTTTAGTATACGGGTATGCGAGGCCCAGTTGGCCAGTTTATATCTATTGTTTATACAGTACCTGCTGTACATCATGTACATTCAGAGCTGTCAGGGTATGTTACCAGTTCTACCATTTTTCTGTTGTATCTTTCAGTTTGTCAAATAATATTGTGTGTTAGGACACGGAAAACAAGTACAGCACAGTATTACAGTATGTACAGTATACCAATAAACTCTCGATTATCCGTCATCGCAACACGCAACCCAACACAATATCTAGCACTGCTGGCTCGGCTCTGTTAAAGCAATATCCGATGAAATTATGCAACATCCGCTGCCAAAACAGGACGCAACCGGTTTCTGTGCTATATCCGGTGTTGAGGGGTATCAGCTGGCTCGTAAATGGTAGCCAACCTGTGCAGTATTACTGTACTGTATTATATCGTTATTTTATTGTATTTTATGCTTAGTTTTCGACTTTTACTCATGGGTATGTTTTAGGATAAAGGGGGGAGGCAGATGGTAACACAATATCCAGCTTGACGCCGAATGTTGAGCCGATGGTGAGTACTATGCAATATCTGGCATTTCATGTTATTCGGCATAGGGTATACCTGAATTACAATGGGCAAATGAGAATTTACTGTACCTTGTATGGGAGGTAGTGTGTGTATGATGCAAAAGTTTAGGGTATATGGTGTTTGGAATGTTGCTCAAGAGTAAAACCCTTTTTATGTCCAGTCAAGATGATTTTTCCCCATATGTTTTTAAGTATGATTTTTTGTGATATTTGCCCAAAGCAGTTTTTAGTTATGTCGCATCCTGGGATTAAGGCATCTGGCAATAGGTAGTTTCTGAGCATCACGTGTATGTTGAGACGTGACTGCTCCGTTTTTAATACTGTGAAGTACAGTATTTGATGCATAGTGTCTTCTCAGATATACTGTGTAATGATTTCATTACAGTTAGCTATGCACTTAAATCCTTCTGTATGATCAGTCAGGTTACGTTCATGGAAAAACCGATGGGATAACAATCAGTTATATATTGAGCATGCGGTTGATAATTCTCCCACTTATATCAAGTGAAGATGATGATGATATTCCTTTCTTATTGTATATATAGCTTATATTTACTCTTGTATTATTGAAGGCAAGATGAATTATAGCATTGAAATCATTGATTTTGTGGCATTAGTGTTAGAAAACCACTCATAATTTTGATCAAATTACAGTAATGTCCATTCAAAGGAAGAAACTGTTACTATACAATATAACTTTATCTCTGTGTATGACCTCCTCCCTTCCTACTTTTCCCTTTCCTGTTTTTTGTGTTTTTTTTTCCCCACTTCAGGTGGCTTTAGACTGAGTGACAAGCTTAATGGCTTCCTGTAAGTCAGGAAGCCACTGACAATGCTGGGTGGTAACCATACAGCCAGATTGCATGGTGAAGTGGAGCTTGCTGTGGTCAGTGGTGGATTAAGGGTATCTTGGGCCCTGGGCAGTGAAGCAGTCATGTTTTTTTTTTCTTCTTCTTCTTAACGTGTCTGGCTCTGGGCAAAGGCTTCAGGGCCCTATTCCCAAGTCCCAGTAGTCCTTCTTAGGGCCAAGTAGTCCCCCTACATCTCCACATGTCACCACTTCGGCGCTAACACCCACCATCCATACTGAATACATGCTAGGGCTGTTTCATACAGGACTGGTGTATTGGTATTAGCGGGGGTACTTTTATGACATGTTGGCGGGTCATCTGGTAGATCAGAAAAGTCTGCTTTTTATGAAATTCAAATCCTTAAACTGTTTCCTGCCTCAGCCGTGTTTCGAACCTGGGTCCATTAGGACTGCAGGCCGCCTCTACCGATTCTGCCACCGCCTCCCCCCCTATAGGCCCTTCAGAAATTAGACTTGCAGGCTCATGGGCCCCAGTTTTGGCCGGGGCCCTGGGCAGCCGCCCCAGGAACATCCCCCATAATCCCCCACTGGCTATGGTGTCCCTGTTAGCTGGATGGAGAGACACTAATGTGGCATCCATCCAGGAACCAAACCTCCACACTATCCCCTTACTTTGCTGTGGTTAGGCATTATCATCCACAAGAGAATACTGGTTCACTGCATGGGACAACCCTGCAGAGGCAGTTGCTGGCGTGTGGTTGATGAGACTGCTTGGCCAAACAGACTGGCATTGATCAGCAACAGCTGGCAGCTAACAAGTATCTATTGGGAAGACTTGATACAGCATTAATACTTGTGTTTTACATTTATGTTTAGAGAACTTTTACCATGTTAGTATGTTAAGATCTATTTATTTGATGGCAGCCCTCCATTGGTTGTGACCTTGAACTATTGCCTTACTCAGTCCCCTGTTCTGGAGGTCTCCAAGCATGACCCATTCATTCTACATCCGGTCATTTTACCCTCCTCATTCATACCTGTGACCCTCTTCAGCCAGGCCCCCTGCTCCCCTTTCTTTGCAGCATGTCCAGACCAGGACACCCCACTGGTTTGCATCATTTTGATGATATCTTTTATGCCAGATCTCTTACAGTACATATTTCTCAGTTTAGTCATTCAGTGATACCTTGCTTATATGTCTCACCATTCTCATTTCTGACCAGTACAGTCTGCCTGTACCTCACTGCCATACAGTATATCGCTTCTCACACATGTTTTGTACCCTTGGCATGAAAGGAGGTGGCATGAAATCATATCATGGGCTTTCATGTGGACTCTGTAAGCTAACAGCTATTTTCGAGAGGGAATGAGTCATTGATGACACCAGGGGAAGGCATAATAATTAGAAACAAATAGTAATATACCCAGTCCTCTCAGCATTGAAGATAGATGTTAATTTTACGCCTACTTGAAGTGAAGACCAAGAGAGTATAGATGTGGCCTCATAGAGGTTCAAGTTTTAAGGCTGACTGGATTTTTTCTCTCTCCTATTTAATGCCACATAGGAGAAAGTGCCTGGTCTTATATACCGTAGCTCCAGGTTCCCATTTTCTTGGTGGAAGAATATAGAATTAGAATATATACTCTCTCTCTCTCAGGCCCTAACCATGATGGGCATTTAAAGTAGATACTGGTAGTATGTTGTTTTATATGGTTGCATATATTTGCATCCCATCAAGTCTGTCAATAATATATCGTTACACACACACACACACAAAGCATTCTGTCGCTTCCTGTGACATTCATCACCCTTAGGACGTTCACAAAGCCTGCAGGACATGCAGGTGGTGCAATCTGTTTAGTATTCAGTGCAACCAGTTTCTCATTGTAGTTACTAGGAATCTCTCACCTTTATTTATTCACTCTCCTTGGCCCCAACACCTTTCCCTAGGAGAATTATTTTGCTTATTACACTGTACTGTCCTCCGTGTTACGTTAATCCTTCAAATATCTCCTTAACATATCTAACGTACAAAGGGTTATTAGCCAGCCATATCCAAAAATAAACTGCTAAGGAAGAGGTGTTAGGGAGCTACCTTACCCGATGAGAATATGGGTCCTGGAGGTAATGCAAGATTAATTTCAAGACGCGATTCATTTGCCACAGAATCGGGGAAAGAGCCTGACGGAGTTGAGGGTGATAAATATTTAAGTTATTTTTTAATTTATATTCTTTATTTATCGTTCAGAAGTCCTAACACTCTAGGGAAGGATGTAGCAGAAAAGGCTGAGAGCAAAGAGATATTATTTGGGGTAAAAAAAAGGTAAAAGAAATGGGCATACTTAGAATTGGTTCTATTTTGCTAAGTATACGGTGAAAGTTTGGTTTTACTGTGTCTGTGTTTTTGAAAGAAAATGGCGTAATTAGGGATAACTTATCCCTTTTCCCAAACTTCTTACTCCCTCCATTTCCCCCCGCTCCCCCTCCCACTCCCCCTCTCCACAACCCCACTCTCCCCTCTCCCACATGTCCCATCTCACCACTTCCACCTCCCCGACTTCCTTGCTTCCTGCCTCTCCATCTCCCTATACCCTTCCTCTCTCTCTCTCTCTCTCTCTCTCTCTCTCTCTCTCTCTCTCTCTCTCTCTCTCTCTCTCTCTCTCTCTTGAGCTTAACGAAAACTGATTAATTACGCGGAGGTGTAAACAGACCCCACTGATTTGACGGTCAATTATGGAACACCTGATCGTAGATAATTAGCCTGCATCCCACATTACAGAGTGCAGTTAGCAAGAATACAGAGCCACTTACAGAATGACCCTCATTCAGAATCTGTATATGCTTGTTTTAGTGTGTGTGTGTGTGTGTCTTTATCTCTTATCAGTAACTTAATAAGGAGAAAACACACCAATGCTTCAGTTTTTTTATTTATCGTTCTTCAAGCGATAGCCAGTGACAAGTTCTTTATCAGTCGTGTTGCCATTAATTTACAAAAATAAAAAATAAAACAATAAATGTAGGAACTAAGTGCAACATTTAAAAATCAAAATACATTCTAACCACATCGCAACAGAAATACAAAAAACAGCGAATAAACATCGATAAACATCTGTATTTAAATTCAACCCAAAATCATTAACTTTTTATACCTATGGATTTAAAATTTTCAACTAAACAGGTAACAGTGAGTCAGATACTTTTTAAAAATCTGAAACTTAAGGAATAACATCAATAAACATTCATTTTAAACATTTTTTGAACTTATAACATTCATACATATACTGTATTTGTTTTTTTATTTAAACATAGACATCAAATTCTTTTTTAAAAATTGAACCTAATGTTATCCACTCCTTTTTTCTTTTTTCTTCAGATTTTAATAATTTCGCAACAACATGCACTTATTTATCATATAATTCCATCACTGTATATTTATCCATCGCTGGACACCCAGAGTTTTAAAAATGGCTCCAGTCTTTCCTATAACCACCCTAGTCATCACTTGTATTACTATTTGTCATCACTAATCATCACTGGTTACCTTTCTCTTATCACCACTCATCACCACTCTAATCACGACCTTTCGTCATCATTCTGTTATAATCACCTTTCCTTCACCACTCCTCTGTCACTACTCATGTCATCACTTTTCACCACTCATCATTTTTCTATCACCATTTTGTTGTCCATTTTGTTATCATCACCCATATCATCACTCTAATCACCACCCTTCTATCATCACTCCTGTCACCACCTTTATCACTATCACCACTCTACCCCACATCACCAGTACAAACCCCATTTATCATTATTTTTTTTCTTATTTTTTTGACGACTGTTTTTCGTTGCTGAAGCATTTCATTGTATTTTTTTAAAATATTTTTTTCATGGCACGTTGTTGTACTAAAATTAATGTTCATTTTTTGTTCATATTTTTTGTTCATTTCAGGCTTTGAACTACTAAATGGCACTTTTTTCTTTCTTTTTTTTTAATTGCAGTTCTTCGCGCCATCCACGCGACCCTCTGCCATATCCTTCTCATCCGTAACACAATTTCCTTAGCGATTTACCTTACTCATTACACCTTAACGTTATGTCATTTATTTCTTTTTCATATTGACATAATTTCCATCAGTAACACAAAAGGATACTGAGGTGTGATGCTGAGAATAAATCACTAAGGAAGAGGCGTTGCGGAAATCAGTCCATACGTCCCTCATCCTCAGTCTCCATCACTCCTCCGTCTGGTTCATTAACCCCTTCAGTACGATGATGGACTTTTTTTTATAATTAATTGTTGCTGCCTCCAGACGATTTTATTCAGCTTGGGGGAGGCCTCTTGTAGTGGAAGTTAAGGAAGCTCCCTGACACATCTTCCTTAGCAATTTAGTTTTGGGTATGACTGGCTAATATTCTGTTTTACGTTGTCTATGTGGGGTATGGCGATATTGGAATGATTTGTCACACAGATATGATCAGTAAGGTGTAACAGAGCAAAACAAGTCGCTAAGGAAAAGGTGTACGGGCATGTACCTAACCCCTCCAGTTTGAAAAGCCTTTCCTGAGCTGAAGAAAATCGTCTGGAGATAGCAAGAATAAGGGTACAAACACCGAAATGAAAGGGTTAAATTTAAGCTTTTCGCCACTTTCGGATACACTGAAGTCTTTGAGCTGGTGAACGTCCTTCTTGCCATCTCAGGACGATTTTTTTTTCTTAGGACAGGCTTTTCAAAATGGAGATTATATATATATCCAGAATCATTTCTTTCAACACCAGAGGCCTCCCAAATAATTTCTTTCAACACCAGAGGCCTCCCAAATAATTTCTTTAACACCAGAGGCCTCCCAAATAATTTCTTTAACACCAGAGGCCTCCCAAATAATTTCTTTTAACACCAGAGGCCTCCCAAATAATTTCTTTAACACCAGAGGCCTCCCAAATAATTTCTTTAACACCAGAGGCCCCCCAAAAAATTTTCTTTAACACCAGAGGCCTCCCCAAAAAAATTCTTTAACACCAGAGGCCTCCCAAATAATTTTTTTTAACACCAGAGGCCTCCCAAATAATTTTCTTTAACACCAGAGGCCTCCCAAGTAATTTTTTTTTCTCACCAGAGGCCTTTATTAAAATCGAATAACCTTGTCTGTGTGCAGCAAAAAAAAAAAAATATAAAAAAAAAAAAAAGCACATCCCATTCTCCTATTGTTATTATTACACTGCGAGATGTAAAGTAGTAAAATATGACTAGACTGTACAAACTGTCCTGTACATGTTCAGCGTAATGTAACATGTACTGAAAAATTGCCCTTGGAGATCTCAGTACATGTGCTGTAATATTAAGCTATGGCAAATTCATGGCTATTGGTTTTACAGAGTTTTTCAC
>JAGKTI010041371.1:0-10258 GCA_018397915.1 Birgus latro
ATAGGATTAAATGGAGGAAGGATAAGTGATGGAAATTCCTTGTGATGAGTCTTGTAAATAATTAAGAAAAAATAATTGATGGAAGGATAAGAGATGGAAATTCCTTGTGATGAGTCTCCTTGGTTACTATATAAAGAAATGAGTAATGATAATAAATGATAATACCAGGAAGTAACGAAATAACAGTAAATAAGTTAATAGAGGAATAGTAACTTCAGAATTACTTGGTTAATATATATCAGTAATTAATGCAGTACAGCTCTCAGAAATTGCTTGTCATAAGTCTCATTTCTTACTATATAAAGTTCTTAATAAGTAACACCAGAGTTCCTTTAATCTCATCTGTCCTTTAATAGGTCTGATTTGTATCTAAAGTCTACAGTGAATAAAGGCAACTAATACTGTGATAAAGTAACATTAGAGTTTCTTGTAATTAAGACTCATTTGTATTAATGTTAAATCACAAGTAGCCTTTTTAGTGCTTTTCGGTAATTAAATCATAATCAGATCCTCAGTAAATTTGAGATATATAAGGCTGTGACAATTGCATAAGGAAGAATTAACAGCTAAGATCCCTGTGTATCTGTAGAAAGCTAAATTGCCATATACTCTAGACATTTTCTTCTTTATTTGTTTCTCTAATTAAATACAAGCTTGTTAAAATTCCACACGTGCATATAGAAAGCTAAATTGCTAGTTTCCCACAAATATAATAGAAAGTTGAGATATTTTGCGACATAGATGAGAATTATGACAAGGAATTGCTCTGTATAAATTTGCATCAGAATATTATCATTTAAAACCGTGAATATTAAGAGGAATAATCAGTAACCCTCCATATTAATAGAAGTAATTTATGGGTAATTATTCTTGAAGTCCTGTATAGCATAACTGATTGGGAGTCGCACTGGAGAGACATAGGGCTATATTCTTATTAACCTCTTCATGTTATGGTGATGTGTACAGTTGCTGCCCACCTTACCAACTTAAAACCAACATTTTTTATAATTAGTAATATCTTTATGGTCTGTAAATATACAAATCTTCTTTGAGTAGGATTTATAGACATGAAACCTTTCTTGAGATTTATATTTTGTGGTCTGTGCTTACAAGATACGAACCCTTTCTGGAGAAGCAGTTATTGATATTTTTGTGGTCAGTGCTTACGACCTTGTATAGAGGTGAGCATTTTTAGAGAAGCCTTAAATATTTTTATGGTCTGTGCGTACGAACTTTACAGATATGAAAATTTTTGGATGACTTGATACTATTGTGGTCCGTGCTTACGAACATATTTTGAGAAGCATTTATTGATATTTTTGCTGTGGATACACAGTACACTATAGAATTTTAATATCAGTAATACATTACAGTAGTACATTAAACCACATAGAGTACTTACAGAGTCATCAGTGTTAAGTGATGCTAATGGTTAAAGTTATTTGAAGTAAACACAACAGTAGTATTCATTTCTACACTTATGTTCCTGGTTTTCAGTAATGATTTTAAGTATCTGGCATCACATACAGTATAAGTAAACTTATATTTGGCTTCACCTGTAGTATTAGTGAATTTCAACTTTGATATTTTGAGTAATAGACCAATTTGCTATCCCATTTAAGCTCATTTTGACTTTGCATAATAGACAAATTTGCAGTCCCAGTTAAGCTCATTTTGACTGATATTGCATAATAGACTGATTGATGAAACCAATCTAGCTTATCTCATTTTTCATCTCACCTCATTTTGACTTTGCATAATAGACTAATTCATGATCCCTGTTTAGCTCATTTTGACTTTGATTTTAAGCAAGACTAGACAAAAAACTTTGAGCAACAGACCAATTCTTGATGCCAGTTCAGTGCATTTCAACTTTGAGAGTAACAGACCAATTCTTGATTAGTTAAGTTTGTATCAGCTTTCACTTAGCAGACCAGTTCTTGATTTGTTCAGTTCATTTGAGTAACAAACCAATTAATGAGGCCAGTTAAGCTCATTTTTACTTTGACATTGCATAACAGTTCAAATCTTGATCCTAGATAAGCTCATTTCTGCTTTGACAAGTAGCAGTTAAGCTCATATCAACTTTGACTTTGCATAATAGACCAAAGCTTGATCCTAGTTAAGCTTATTTCAACTTTGAGAGTATAACAGACCATTTATTAATTCCAGTTTAGTTGGTAAGTCGGGAAGCAACTGTATTTCATTCTTGCTGCCTCCAGACTATTTTATTAACTTTGGTGATATAGTTATTAGTGATGGAGTTTTAAATTTTGTAGTGGTGGAGCTTTGAAGTCTCCATAAACATATTAATTTCTCCCAAAAAATATATTAAAAGTCTGGAAGTGGCAAGAATAATATATAAAATGTCATTGGATTGATGGAGTTAAAATGTAATCAGAAAGGGGGAAGGGAAGCTCTGTAAATAGACAGTTATGGGATGGCTGTGGCAGTCATATAGTATCAGCCGGCATCCTACATTACACATTGTTTTATAGTTATAGATGTTCAGTACAGTACAGTCTTTTTAATTACAAAGTAGAGATTTTCATTATTGTACATACTTCAGAAATTAATGTAAGACTTTCATTATGTGCTTGATTAGTTAACGTATATTGAAGAGGACCAGTGATTTTCATTACGTTTTTCAGAAGTTAACGTACAACAGCACCAGGAATTATTATTGTACATTTAACAGCACACATACATTGAACAGCACTAGTGATTTTCTTTAAATACTTCGGTGTAGTATATTAGCATCAGCAGTAGAGAGTACGTTTTTGAGAAGCTAACATACATTTATCGGTACATTGTGCTTCAGAAATTAATATACAGTACTTCCTCCAATTTTGCGAGAATATGGTCGACAAAAAACCTCGCAAAATTGAAATTCGCAAAATTCAAACAATTAAATATATGAAATAAAGGCAAATTGGTCAACATCACCCGAAGGTAAGCACTTTTTCCAACTCTTTCTCTCGACTCTAACTCTTAATTTTACGATGTTAAATGAAACAAACACGAACTGATGTACTGTACAGTGATATTAATGAGAAAACATCATAGGTAAGAAACATTAAAAAAAAACAATGCATTTACACTGATGTGAAGATTGGCATGGTGTACGGGACTGGTGGCGGGGCGAGGCTTGGCTACTGTCGCCCCGCGGGGCCTATGTCATCACTATCACTGTCGGCAGATATTTCCACATCTTGCTGTGTTTTTTCTGCCTCTCTCATGAATCCCTCAAAGTCAGAATCGTCACTGAGGTCATCAGAATGAAAAAGGTTAGGGATGCTAGGATCGCAGGCTGCTTGGGGAGGGGTGGCAGGACGGCTGGTCGATGGGGCAGGGTCTCTTGGGGTTCTCTTGAATTTTGTGATTAGAGACTGCTTCCTCTTGTTAACCCCATCTCTGTGGGGGTCAGCATAAAAGCGAAGCAGCCGAGAATTAACGATGCATAACCTGGCCAAAATTCTCGCCGTCACTGACCAGCTGAAAAAAAACATCGTGAACAACGAATGTGACAATTTAGGGCTCGGGAAGCATGCCACGGTGTTGACAGGGCCCTTCGTTTTTATGCTGACCTACACAGAGATGGGGTTAACAAGAGGAAGCAGTCTCTAATCACAAAATTCAAGAGAACTCCAAGAGACCCTGCCCCATTGAACAGCCGTCCTGCCACCCCTCCCCAAGCAGCCAGCGATCCTAGCATCCCTAACCTTTTTCATTCTGATGACCCCAGTGACGATTCTGACTTCGAGGGATTCATGAGAGAGGCAGAAAAAACACAGCAAGATGTGGAAATATCTGCCGACAGTGATAGTGATGACGTAGGCCCCGCGGGGCCACAGTAGCCAAGCCTCGCCCCGCCACCAGTCCCATTAATCACTCCAGTCTTCACATCAGTGTAAATGCTTTTTTTTTTTTTAATGTTTCTTACCTATGATGTTTTCTTATTAATATTACTGTACAGTACATCAGTTCATGTTTGTTTCATTTATCATCGTAAAGTTAAGCGGTAGAGTCGAGAGAAAGAGTGGGAAAAAGTGCTTACCTTGGAGTGAAGCCGACCAATTTGTAGTCAGCACTGCCTCACTCGCCACTGAACCTGTGTTTAAACCCCTTCCTTTTGAGGAACTGGCATAGCCACCCATTCGATGCCTTGAAAGGTTTTGTTGGAGGATTAATGGCTTTTTTAAGGCAAGTGTGATAGAATATCTTTGCCTGCTCCCTTATATGGCACCCATCTAATGCAATCCCTTCCTTTTCCTTTCTTTGAATGTAGTGAGCAAGATATCTTTCCATTTTTATTAGCACCTCTTTGTTGTCCACCAGCATTCTACCATCAAATTGAGCACCTCCATAGTTATTTGCTGCTTGCTTGATTTGTTCACTGTTCTTTAAAATCATTCTCACTGTCGATTCACCAACACCAAACTCCTGAACAATAGCAGAATTACCTTCACCTGCTTTTTTCCTTTCAATCATTTTCAGTTTGGTCTCCAAAATTATTTTCTTGTTCTTCTTACCCGTTGGCACTATGATAACACTCGTGCAAGGTTAGACTGCTGGGGTATTGCGAGGAGCACCACGAAATTGTGAGGGTCAGTGACCTTGGTTGGAAACAGGTGCAAACAAACGTGGCAGGGCGGCAGACCACTGAACTAGGAGGCTCAGTACGCCCAATGAACCATGACGTCATTACTCGGGGTGGCAAAATAGTGCGGGAAGACGACTCTCCCACCACTCGACCTCGCAAAGTGTGTGATCAGTCGCAAAGTTCATAGATGTTAAAAAATACATGACTTTTGGAACTACCTCGCAAAATTGGTGAATCGCAAAGTTAAAGTTCGCAAAGCTGAAGGATGTTCTGTATTAGTAACAGAGATTTTCGTGGTGTTCTTCAGAAATAATCGTAAATGTAATACAAGAGCTTGCCTTCCCCCTCATGGTTACATTCTAACACCATCAGTCTAATGACATTTTATTTATTCATGCTGACATACTATTTTATTCAGTCAATTGGTCTTTAACCTGCAGGAGTTAAAGGCTCGACATTACTGAATAAAATAAGTGGTGTTGGCAAGAATCAACACATGTCACCATATTGAAGAGGTTAATAATGATGAGACAGCTTGTGAAATGCTGTTATTTTGGTGTTGGTCACTGCAGCTTCTGTGAACACTTAACCCCTTCACTACAATGACATCTTTTAGTCTTTCCTGCTATCTCCAGATGATTTTATTTAGCTTAGTGGAGACTTGTCATGCTGAAGGGGTGACATGAACCCCTTCAGTATGAGAGGTCTTCTTTCACAATATCCATAGAATACAATGTCTATTCACGGGCCGCCCGGGAGCGAAAGAAAACGCGCCAGCTCCTTTGTGATGATGTCACGCTCTCCACTCTCGTCTCCCGCATCCCAGCTCATACCTAACATTGTTACACAGTAAAATTTCTCTCTTTTTTTTTCCTGTCATATCTTAACATGTGGTTGCATGTCAGAAAAGAGGCAAATAACATGCTAATCTCTAGTCAAACTCTTTATCGGTTTTAGTCATACCCTGCTCATGTGAATATAAGCTTTGAAACAGTGTTTAAGCATACTGACTAGAAAATTATCTCATGACATATTTAAAGTTCACTGAACATGAATCTCTGTCTGTCTGTCTGGCAATCAGTCAGTCAGTATATTTTTATATCTATTTATTATCTTATGAAATTACTCATTTTATTTAGTTTTTCTGGATTAAATTATTTTTTTATTCAGTACTTGCATTTTAAAAAACATACGACAGCGAACAAAATAAGTGATTCCTTCATTAGGCAGAGAAACAGATTCAGCAATTTGACTGGCTAAATTCTGGACTGTGGCTTTTTCAGGTTGCAGGACTAATAGCCCCATGATGACAAATAAATAACTTTACCATCATTTTTAATTTTTCTAGGAGTTCAAAGCTAGGTTTCATCAATTTTTCATTTCCCCTGGTAATTGCACCAGTCCATGTGTCTTCTTTGTTTGATGCCTTTGAACAGAGGTAGCCATATTGAGGAAATCTGAGCTAGAAAACCACCAAAATATGAACAAAATACCAAAATACACTAGGCCCTCTTCCTCAGTAACTTCTTGTAAAAGAAGTAACTTCTTCCTCAGTAATCTGATTGAGCCGGTGAAGGTTTATATCCCAGGGGTGGTTGGAGTTTATTGCTCGCATAATGCCATTCAGGGATGAGTGAGGCCGGTCACTGTCATCTTAAATGTCATGACCAACTTACCTAGCCCCGGGCTCCTACGCTCCTCTGTGAGGCGACATAGGATTGGATAATGAATGAATGAATGAATCTAGCTACTGCAGTTAAAATTGAACATGGGATTAGTGCTTTCCTATATTCATCACATTGCTACAGGCCATTTTACATCATTTATAATATATTGTAGTTTTAGCACTGTCCTTCCATTTCATCATGCCCAGAATCACGGTTTATGTTCTTTAATGTATTATGAAAATCTGTCACTTCATAGTTTTCTCTTGTAATTATCATGTGTATGCTGTGATGTTATTTTTGTGTTTTTCTGCAGCCATTGTCACAGTCTTAATTGTTAATGGCTATTTTGTTCAGAAAGTAGAAGATTAACTCTGTGAATGAAGTCTTTGGATCATTCAGTAATGCAGTACTTTACAGTTCTTGACTGAGGCACTGGCAAATTGCTGACATCCAGCTTCCTACATACTGTACTCTCATCTGGAGCAAGTTGACCCCTTCAGTCCCTCATGTCCTGGGCCAAAGAGAACAACATCATGGTGAGGTGGTCTGCTTGATGTTCATGTATTGTACATAGGGTATTCATTTTACAGTTGAGATAAATTTGATTGGAACACCTTGTGTTAGAAGGAACCTTTTATTAAGTACAATGCAACTCTGCTTCCCTTAGTTACATCACACTTGACAGAGAGGAACATTATTACTCAGTAAAGGAACTGCTCATTGTAATAGGTGTGTCAAATTGTTGGCATTGAGGTGTTGCACATTGTTGGATAATGCAGTTACTCTTATTTAGCTCTGCTTTGTTGAAAATTACAGTCATCAAGTTGTAATTTCTGAATGTTTCTAAGTATTATCCTCTCATCTTAAGAGAAGTTAATATGGTTTGGTGCTTGTTGGTTTGGTTGGCAACAGTGATAGTGAGTCCTCTGATACAAGTAATTTTTCTGTACAGGTGTTTTGGGGTTTTAATACATTGGTATGTGCATATATATTGCTCTGTACATGGGTGATAGAACTTAAAGAATATCCCCTCCCCTGAGTAATCTGAAATAAAGGTGATTTATTGAATTTATGTCTGTGCTAGGTTAGTGTGTAGTTTGAATTTGATTTTCTTGACATAACTGCATTTTGTATACAGTTCACATATTGCTTTATGCATGGATTTTTTTTTCTCTTCCTGTGTAATATTTACACTAGCATATTGTTTCTACAAAAATATAGGTACCCTGTAACATTTGTTGGAGAGAACACTTTAATGAATTGTTGAACATAGAGAATGAAAGTAATGCAAGTATAAGTGGCTGGGGCATGGCTGGGAGAAGGAGGGTTGTGAGAAGAGAGGAAGAAATCACCAGGATGGAAGTGGTGGAAGCAATGAAGAAAGTTAAAATGGGGAAAGCCCCAGGAATTGATGGAGTGTGTGGTGAAATGCTGAAGTATGAGGGAGAGATAGTAATAGAATGGATGTGGAAGGTATGCAGATTGGCTTGGGAGGAGGGTAGAGTCCCGAAGGATTGGAAGTCAGGTATAATTATTCCTCTGTACAAAGGAAAAGGGGAAAAAGAAGTGTGTGGTAATCATGGGAAAAGTATATGGTAGGATACTTATTGACAGAGTTAGGGAAATAACAGAGGAATTAGTTGGAGAAGAACAGGGAGGTTTTAGGAAGGGAAGAGGTTGTGTAGATCAGATATTCATTCTTAGAGCTTTAGTGAAAAAGTTTCTAGAGAAGGGAAAGAAGTTGTATGCAGCCTTCATGGATTTAGAGAAAGCATATGACAGGGTGGGTAGACAAGGATTGTGGAAGGTATTAAGAATATATGGAGTAGATGGGAAGTTGTTGAAGGCAGTGAAGAGTATGCATGAGCGTGCTAAGGCTGCAGAGCGTGCGGATAGTGAACTGAGTTAATTTTTCTGTCTGATGGTTGGATTGAAACAAGGATGTATCATGCTTCCATGGTTGTCCAATCTGTATGTGGATGGGGTTATAAAAGAGATAAAAGGTAGAGCAGTGAATGTTGGAATGGCCCTAGTGAGAGAGGGCAGTGTTTGGAAACTCCCTGTACTGTTGTCTGCAGATGATACTGTGTTGTTGAGTGAAGATGAAGGGGAGCTGCAAGGCTTAGTAGATGAGTTTGGGAGAGTGTGTAAGAAACTGAATCTAAATGTGAATGTAGGGAAGAGTAAAGTGATGGTCTTCGAGAGAAGTGAAGCCAGTGAATGTACAGTGAGATTGGATGGGAGGGATATGGAGAATGTGAGTGTGTGTAAGTACTTAGGTAGTGTGATGTGTAAGGATGGAAGTCTGGAGGGTGAAGTGCTTGAAAGGGTGCAGCAGGGAAGGAAGGTTGCTAGTTCCTTGAAAGCAGTGATAAGAAACAGGGAAGTGAGCATGGAAGTGAAAAAGTTGTTACGTGACAGTATTGTGATACCATCTCTGACATATGGAAGTGAAGCTTGGACCCTGTTGGAGGGACAGAAGTCAAGAGTGATATCAGTGGAAATGAGTTATTTTAGAGGAGCATGTGGAGTCACATGGAGAGACAGACTAACAAATGAGGAAGTGAAGGAGTGTTGTGGTGTGGTTGTGGACGTGATAGGAAGCGTTAGGAGAAACACATTAAGGTGGTTTGGGTATGTGGAGAGGATGGAGAGTGAAAGACTGACGAGGAGAGTGTATGTGAGTGAGGTGGAGGGGGCGAGAGGGAGGGGGAGGCCGAGGATGAGATGGAGGGGTGGAGTTGAGAGGTATATGAGAGAGGGGGGTGTGAGCTGGGAGCAGGGCAGTGAAATGGCAGGGGACAGAGTGACATGGAGGCGATTTGTTTGTGGCCACCCCATGTGGGATTGAGGCATCTGGCAATAGATAGATAGTTCCAAAAATAATATCCCTAACTCCATAGAAGCAATCATTTTAAGTAGATGTTTGTAATTAGTAAAGGTGTTGTTTACATTATGGAAAAACGTGGGTCCCGCTACTAGGGTGTACAACCCAATTTCCATAAAAGGAGTCAGCCAGCGTGCATATTTGGGCTGTCCAAGATCCATAGAATGCTTTATATTGATCTTGGTATGGTACAGCTGTACCGTAGGAAACGTCCACTACTGGTAATACTAATAGGTGAATGAACACAATAATGTTGTGTGTATTTAACGTGTTTGGACGCTCAGCCCTGTGGTGGCCGTGGCTTCCATCACAGCCTGATAAAGGACTATCTGCTGCATCTGTACAGTACCATCTACTGTACCATAATGGGCTTTGGATCACTAATGTAACCCAAAGTACCCCAACTTAACCAAAAATAACCTCATAAGCTCTCTGAGTGGTTGTTATTGAATTGTGGTGCTTAATAATCAGAGAGAAAAATATACTAACATGCCCAAACGATAATACTTTAGTGACAAATGGAAACCTATACCTGTACATACTTTTTTTTTCTACTTTTTTTTTTTTTTTATGCAAGGAAGAAGGAACCAAAGGCCACGGGCCTGCATACTGTTCCTTCCAAGAAAAAGCAAAAACAATACAAAAGAGAGCCAAATTCAAGATCCGTTCAATTCGAGATGCCTGGACACACTGCGTTTGAAAGACTGGAGATCATAGGAAGTAGGAAATACAGACAGAGGAAGACAGTTCCAAAGTTGACCAGTTGCATAAATGAAAGACTGGGAGTAACGGTTAACTCTTGCATTAGAGAGTTGGACAGAAAAGGGATGAGAGTTTGTTGCTAGATGGGTACTATGTGCCCGTCGTTGAGTTGGAGGGATGCAAGCAGACAGTTCAGAGGAACAGTGACCATTGAAGTAGCGATAGAAGAGAGATAAAGATGCAACATTGCGGCGAAGAGACAATGGTTGAAGGGAATCAGTAAGAGTAGGAGAGTTAATGAGACGAAAAGCCTTTGACTCCACCCTATTGAGAAGAGCTGCATGTGGGGAGCCTCCCCACACATGAGAGTTGTACTCCATACACGGGCGAATAAAACCC
>JAGKTI010041372.1:0-10258 GCA_018397915.1 Birgus latro
GCTCAAGGTCAGGCAAGAATGAAGTAATTCGATTTAGTGAACAATTATTGGTCAAACGTCCAGGTTAATGGCCAAAGTCAAAATATCGGCCCCTGGACCAGCTGTGTGCTTCGGGTGTTATGCTCTCTGTGTGCTCCATTTTTTCACTGTCGACTATTTCTGGTAGTGATTTCCAGTGCACCACTGCGCGAATACTGAAAATAATTTCTCCCTCTATTAATGTTGCATTTTCTGCCTCTGAGGTTTATCCGATTACTTTTTATCTCAGTATCAGCCAGTATTCCGAACTATTTCGTAATTGACGTGGTCTGGTTTATTTAGAACTTTGAATACCTCGAGCAGATAACAGCCGCCGCTTTTTGTGTGGAAAACATGTATGTATAATCTGTGCAGCAAATTTCGCTGTGATGGGATCATTTTATTAGCGCTTCATTGCAGCCTTTCGAGTTTTGTTAGGTCTTAATAAAATGAGGACAAGTACTGAGCTTATTATTCCACATATTATCTGAATACTGATATATAAAATCTGAAAATCGTACAGGGCATTAAGTGATCAGTAAAGTGATGATTAAATTTTTATTATTATTATTATTATTATTATTATTATTATTTTTATTATTGTTATTATTATTATTATTATTATTATTATTATTATTATTCGCTGATATACACTGTTTAAAACATCCTTTACTTTTGTTAGTGGCGTATCAAACATTTGGTACTCGTATTACCACCAAGGTACTTTTTCTGTTTCTGTTTTGTATTATATATGCCTTATCGTAACTAGATTTCCCATTAATACAGAAGGTGTGAGGGATCCAGAGACGGGAATACAAAGGCAGAACCACCAGCAGGATTCCCAGATACAGTTCACCTACCATTTAACATCCTAACAGGGTCACCTATCATGAACATTTTGAGCGGATTCACAGTTCTCTTTGGTACCAGCTGTAACGCCAACTTTGTATTATCTGTAAATTTAGCTGTCTTGTAACTGGAAACAAGTCACTTATCTGAGTCACTGATATAATGAAAAAAAAAAAAAAATCTGACAGCTGATCCTTGGGACATTTCACCAGTTAAGTTGGGCTGAGTTAATACTACCTGTTGCTTTCAGTAAGTTCGCTAGTTACAGATTATATGAACTATATTCCGGACACAGTGAACTTCTAGTTTTATTGTCAGCTTCTTAGGAAGGATTTTTGTAAACCTATCTATCTATCTATATACCTAGGCTGCTTCTGAAAATCCAGATAAACTATGTTATAAGGTATCTTCACATCACACTTAACGTATATTACTAGAAAGTTCAGGTAAATTACTCGTAGTTAGACGTAATCTGTTATTACGGAACTACTGTTGGTTGTCTGTCAGAAGACTCCGCCCATCGAGGAATGAGATAACTGCATTTTTTTTTTTTTTTTTCAGGGACTGTGCTTAACACGAATGGTGCGATGATTATGCTGTAATTAGTGGTCTGTTTCTTAATTTCGTAGAATTATTTTACATCCTTTGTATGCTTCACGCTCGATGGTTGTAATGTTTTTCTCGGCGTGTGTATGTGTCTCTCTGCGTTGTAACAATACAGCTCAATACAGTTTTGATCCGACTGTAACCATACTTGGTGAAATGTTGACAGCAGCCAAAGGGTTGACACATTAATTCCGATAACATCAGGTCAAAGGTCAAGTGCACATGGCAAGATAAACTGTTAATTCGATTTCGAAGACTCCTGAGGAAAGTTCGCCATAAGGCAAGGATGCAGGGACTCGCTTTTGAAAACAATGAGTCAAGATCAAAGTCACAGGATAAGGTCGAAAGTTAACGACGCAGGCAAGGTCTGCTTAAGCAGCTTTGATCCGATTTAGCCCAAATTTGGAGGAAGGGTCCAGAGGAAGGCAATGATGAAGGAATCCGATTTTGAGAAGAATCAGTCTAAGGTTAGGTCAAAGGACAAGGTCAGCCCAAACCATTCTGATCTGGTTTGAATCAAACCTGATGGTGTTAAGTTTTTTTTTTCTATCCCAGGAAGAAGGAACCAAAGGCCGGAGCCCGCAAACCGATCCTTCCAAGAAAAAAAAACAATACAAGAGAGAGCCAAATTCAAGATCCGATCATTTCGAGATGCCAGGACACACTACGTTTAAAAGACTGGAGATCATAGGAAGTAGGAAATACAGACAGAGAGAGACAGTTCCAGAGTTGACCTGTTGCATAAATGATGAACTGGGAGTAACGGTTAATTCTTGCATTAGAGAGTTGGAAAGAAAAGGGATGAGAGTTTGTTGCTGGACGGGTGCTACGCGTCCGTCGTAGAGGTGGGGGGATGCAAACAGACAGTTCAGATGAGCAGTGACCATTGAAATAACGATAGAAAAGAGATAAAGATGCAACAGTGCGGCGAAGAGACAGAGGTTGAAGGGAGCCAGTAAGAGGAGGATAGTTGATGAGACGAAAAGCCTTTGACTCCACCCTATTGAGAAGAGCTGTATGTGGGGATCCTCCCCAAACATGAGAGTTGTACTCTACACAGGGGCGAATAAACCCGTGTATAACCTTAACAACTGTGCAGGGATTAGGCAAGAACTATATAAATCGTTTTTTAGAATAATCGGCCAAAGGTCAAAGTCACAAGACAAAATCCAGTGTTTGGTTCTTAGACCAACTGTGGGGTGTGGATGCTACACTTTCCGCGTGTTCTCTTCTGTTTCATGATCTGTTAGGAAGATGTCTGCTGACTAGGTAATTTACTTTGTATTCAGTTATTGTTTTGCTTAAGATTTTATTCATAGCGAAGACTTAATTGTTGGCAAATTATGAAAGTAACAACTGGTTTGGAGAGTTCGAATGATTAATTAGATTTCTCTACACATTAGTACTTCGTGTCCTTTCGCTTCATTCACCGAAATTTTATCATTATTTGATCCAAAGGACACAATTATGTTTACATTATATTGTCTTGTGAATAAGTTGTCTGTCTTCAAGGAACAGAACCCCCATTTAAATTTAGTAAAGGTCTTATGCTAGAGTTTACATTTTTCTACTTCATATGTAGTGAAAAAATGGGGTTTACCTTAGCCAATCTGCAAAGTTTTGCCTCGAGGTATGTATGGGTGGGACTTGGGATAAGGGATAGACTAGGGAAATGGGAGGGAAGGAAGGGAATGGAGGATATAGGATAGAGGGAGGTAAGCCGACTCCATACCTTCTTTACCCCTGCACAGTTTCTGACCTTATATACGGGTTTTATTCGCCCCTGTGTAGAGTACAACCATTATGTGCGGGGAGGCTCGCCACATACAGGTCTTCTCAATAGGGTAGAGTCAAAGGCTTTTCGTCTCTAACTCTCCTCCCCTTACTGGCTCCTTTCAACCTCTGTCTCTTCGCCGCACTGTTGCATTTTTATCTCTTTTCTGTCGCTGCTTCAATGGTCACTGCTCATCTGAACTGTCTGCTTGCATCTCTCCACCTTTACGACGGGTGCGTAGCACCCGTCTAGCAACAAACTCTCATCCCTTTTCTGTCCTACTCTCTAATGCAAGAATTAACCGTTACTTCCAGTCCTTTATTTATGCAACAGGTCAACTCTGGAACTGTCTTCCTCTGTCTGTATTTCCTGCTTCCTATGATCTCCAGTCTTTCAAATGCAGTGTGTCCAGACATCTCGAAATGAAGGGATCTTGAATTTGGCTCTCTCTTGTATTGTTTTTGTTTTTCTTGGAAAGAACGGTCTGCGGGCTCCTGGTCTTTGGTTCCTGCTTCTTTGCATTAAAAAAAAAAAAAATGGGACGGAGAGAGGGATGGGAAGTAGGCAGGATAGAAGGCAAGGTAGGGAAATGGGAAGGAGGGAGAGGGGAGGAAGAAGGAGAGAAGGATGAGGGAGGATAATGGGAAGGAAAAGGGGATGGGATGGGACGTGGAATAAAGTGCAAGGGAGGAACCGAAGAAAGGCAGAGGCATGAGGGAGTTTTATGGACAGAGGAGGGATGAATCAGGGGAGAGGGTACGTAGAAGAGGGGAGAGAGAGGAGGTATATAGACAGTAGCAAGATGTATGGATGGGGACAGGTAGGACAGGGTCAGTGGAAGACAAGGAGGAAGAGATGTTAGGTATGTGGGAATGGGAGATGAGTAGAAGACGGAAGTATGTAGGGATGAAAGGGAGTGTAAGAAATGAGAGAGAAAACGAAGAATGAGAGAGAGGTAGGAGAGACTAGTTGGCGAAGGATCAGTGAGAAATTGGAATGGAAGAGAGTTCAAAATGGAGGATAGACAGGATTGGTAGGCGGGTAGGGAGAGAGATCGGTGGGAGGGAGGGAGGGGGACAGAGAGTTGGAGAACAAAGGAGATAGCGAGAGTGTGAAAGCTTTGAAAAAGTAGGGAAGGAAAGTTTGTTTGAAGGCGGGTGAACCTAAGGAAGGAGAAGGCATGTGATAGGAGTTATATGATTTGTGTCGTAGGAGTGAAGTAAAGAGAGATGTGGCGTAAAAGGGAAAGGTGAGAACTTAAGGAATTTGAGATGAAGAGTTAGCGTGAAGAGAAGGTGGAAAAAGTCAGAGAGAGGGAAGGGGAGAGGGAGAGGGCGTATCAGAAACGATTAAAAAAATAAAATGAGAGGAGGGAGGTAATGCATGGGGTGGAGATATGGAGTAACAGAAGGGGTAAAAAAATGAAATGGTTGGGTGGGAGGGGAGGGAAGGAGTAAGGAAGAGTGAATGTGAGTGGGGTGTTCAGAAACCTTGCCCCCCCCCCCCCCCTCCACGGACAAAATGAGAACTCATCCAATGACGTTACTTTTGCGAGATGATTACATAGCCTTTGACCTCTCACAAGTTAAATTCTGTGCTGAGTAACTAATTTCTTTCGTTTCAGATTGAGTTTTTCTGAACTGATGTGGACGGGTGAAAGTGAAAAGTATCATTGAATCTGTCGCATCATGGTAAACACTTTTCGTATCGCTAAAGAACAACTACGGGGTACGATATTGTTGTCCACGGTTGCCAGATACCTCAACCGTTCTGAGAACTTTGTCATACGAAACTGGAACCTGGCAACCCACGATCGCATCCTGTGGCAGTTCTTAGCGATGAGAAGAGTGATTGCCACGATGCGTCAGATCCAGCCATTCTTCTCGCTTTCATCCACCCACATCACGTCAGAAAAACTCAACCTGAAACAAAAGAAGCCAGTTACTCAGCATAAAATTTGATTATCTTGTGTAGGCAGCAACATTGGATGAGTTTTATTATCGTCTGGCCGTGGCGAAGGGGGAGGCTAAGGTGTGTGAGCATCCTATGTAAGGAGAGAGCTGAAGGAGGGATACTGGGAGTGATTGAAGGAGTAAAAGGGAGGGAGGAGAAGGTGGGAGAGAGGGGAGGGGAGAAACAGTGTGAGGAGACGGTGGAAACAAAGAGAGAAAGGAAGAGACGTAGTATGTGAAGATTAAAAAACAAAAGAGGGAACAAAATGAAACATGGGGATGAGCCCATGCAGGGGGGAGGACAGGAGATTCAGGGATGGGATGGAAAAGAATAGGAGAGAGGGAGGGAGTGAGGTGGTGATGAAAAACGAAGATTAGAGCACAGAGGGAGGGAGGCATTAAAAAAACAGGGGAAGGGAATAAGAGAGTATGTAAAAACGGATAGGAAACGAATAGATGAAGATAATAGGGAGGGTGAAGGAAGCAGACAGAGAGTAGGGAAGAGAACTTGAGTAAGGGGAGAGGTAGCCCAGGCCTCCAACAGGTATAATAGTTTGTGTCAATATTACCTAGTTATTTTAGGGGGCTGTCGATATTTTCTCCTTTTTCCTGGTTTTGGTTTCCTGATTTTCTATTTCATTTTTTTGTCTCGCTTCTCTCTGTCATTAATCCATCTTTAATGTATTATTGTGTTTGCATTCATATTGTCCTGCCCACCTTTGATGATAATTACCTTTAACCTCTGGAGTCTGAAATATTTGGCTTATTCGTACTACTTCCAGACGATTGTATTCGATCTGAGAAAGAGCACTCGTACAAAATGGCCTAATTAATTTTTTCCCAAGCTGACTAAATGTCTCTGAAAGCAGCAAGAATAAAGTAAGAACGTCGAAAACAGACTCAGTGGATATGATCCAGTTGCTGGCCACATGAACAATCGAGGGGATGTGGGAGTTAAAGTAAACCCTATCCTTTTAGCGTTGTTGTGATGCAGCGGCCGTGTTTGGATGTGGTATACGATCATATCCGGGTTCAGTTCTGGGCCCAGGTGACCGCACTGTGTAACACCAGCTAGAACAAGGTATAGGGCTGACCTGTTCTTCACAAATTACTGCCGATGTCTGTTCTGTTGGTCACGTTACACTTCTGCCAAACTGGGAATAGTCGTACCTCGCCAGGGCATTAACTCCTACTCTACAGCGACCTCTTAATTATTTGTTGATGCTGCCACCAAACAGTTTACTTATGTGGAGAGATACTAATACTGCAGGGGTCAGATAAAACTTTCATTATCCCCTCACTAGTAGGGGTCTGTCCTTATCTGAGTAAAATCGTCTGTAGGTAGCTAGAATAAACCATTAAATGACCTCATCATAATGGAAGGATTAGGCTCAAAAATTTGGGGGATATTCTCAGCCTCCCTGATGACTTCATACGTCCCCTCCAGCCGTTTTCATTCTAAGTGCTGTTTGCCCACCTATATATTTTATTTATAGCTTTTTATTTATAGTTTTTTTTTTATTCATATGGTTGCCATTCTTATATTTTTTAGTATTCCTTTATCATTCCTCTTCTGACCTCTGAGTTTATGTTAATGCATCATCACCATCATAATCAGCCATTGGAAGTCCTCTGCTGAACAAAGACCTCCCCCATCCTTTTCACGAATTCCTTGACTGAGCCAATCTCTGCCACGTTTTGCCTGCAAACTTCTCTAGCTCATCCCCCACCTCCTGTCTGGTCTTTTTCTGCAACGCTTACAATCTCCTGGAGTCCAGTGAGTCAGCCTCTTGCTCCATCGGTTATCACTTATTCTTGTTACCTGACCTGCCTACCTCCATTTTTACTTATAACTTCTGTAATGTCTTTGACTTTAGCCTGCTCTCTCACCCCAAATTTATCTTTTCCTGTCCCTTAAAGATATTCCCAACAATGACCTTTCCATTGCTCATTTAGAACGGATTAGTTTATTTTCCACCGATTTTGTCAGTTTACATGTCTCACAACCATACGTCAGGGCTGGGATTATACATTCGTTATATACTTCTCGTTTCATACATATTAACAAGTTATTTTTCATGATGTCTCTATGTTTACCGAAAGCTTTCCATCCAACCGTAATGTGCCTTTTTATTTCGCTATCGTGGTCTTTTGATAGTTCTTGTGTTTGCCTCAAGTATTTGTACTCTTCGACTTCTTCAAAAATTTCTTTGCTTATTCTGATAACGCTATTTGATGTATTTGGATTAAGCAGTACTTTACTTTTACTCTCCCGTTCATCTTTATCCCTACCTTGAGACTTTCTCTGTTTGGGTCATTTAACATTTCTTTTAATGTCTCTGCTGTTTCTGAGATTAGGTCAATGTCATCTGCAAAATTGTCTTAAATGGTTTAGGTTTTCTCCATTTATGCTTACTCCATTGTTTTCCCTGAAAATACTTTCTAGGCATGCTGTAAATATTTTTGGTGAAATTGTATCTCCTTGACGCATGCCCTTCTCCATCTTAAATTTTCCGAGTCTTTATGTAATTTAACTAACAGCTGCTTCTTTGTCTCTGTTCTCAAGCAGCTTTACAACGTTCTCATTTAATCCTTGGTCACGCAATGAATTTATAATTGCTATGTACTCCGCTGAGTCAAAAGCCTTTTCGTAATCAATAACACCTAAGCACAATGGCTTATTATATTCCGTACTTTTATCACTTAGCTGATTCATTGTGTGAAAATGATCAGTAGTCGAATACCCGCTTCGGAATCCTGCCTGCTCATGTTTTTTTTTTTTTTCCAAATTTGTTGTTATTCTGTTATTTTAAGTTGTTTTGAGTCACCTTTTTAAAGCAAAATAACTATTGCATTGCACCACGGTTTGGGAATTTTCCTCTTCTTTTTGCACTGAGTAAGCAAGTGAACGAGCCTGTTTTGTACTTCTACTCCTGCGTCCGACAGTAAATCTGCTACTGTTCCATCTTCTCATTGGAGCCTTCCCTCTTTTCATACTTTTGAGAGAAATGTTAACTTTCCCTCGTGTTACCTCAGATGTTTCACTTGTGTCAACTAAAAAATTAGCTATTGGTACTATTGTCTTTGATGCATACAGTTCTTTGTAAAATTCTTCAGTTTTCACCATCCTAACTTCGTATTTAATGACTTCACCGTTTTTGTCTTTCAGTGATATAATTTGTTGCTTTCCTTGTGTCAATTTACTTCGGACCTGTTTCAGACTGTTTCCTTTTTGGAGGGTTTCTTTGATCTGATGCATGTTTCTCTATCTTTTTTCTTCTCTCTGTCTCTTGTTGATAAGGTTATTTAATTCCACTTGTTCTGTTTCATCGTTCGTTGTTGTTACTTTCATCTCCTTCTTCGTGAGCTCGAGGGTAATTTTTTAATACTTGTTGGCTTTGGTTATGTTAGCTTTCCCTGCTACCTCCGCTGCTTCTCTTAGTACTTCTGTTTGTCTGTCATTAAACTCATCAGTGCCACACTCAGCATAACTTAGATCCTGAAATTTGTTTGTTATTGTAAAGGCTGTTTTTTTTTTTTTTTGGGGGGGGGGGGTTGTTGCTTTTACTGGGCATATTTTTTTTTATTGTTTTTCAGCTTCCTTATTTCACTTCTGAAATTGAGTCTGGCTGTGCAATCCACCATTCTACGGTCACATACTATTTTTATTTTGTTGATACCTGTGACATTTACGATCGTGTTATTCTTACCTGCTAGAATGAAGTCAGTTTTATTCTTGTTTCTCCATTTGGATTTCTTCAGGTCTGTTTTCATGTTCTTTTGTGAAAGAATGTGTTCATTATTCCCGTGTTGTTCATTTCAGCAAAATTCACCACCATTTCACCTCCGTCATTCCATTCTCTTACTCCGAATTTTCCCAATCATGTTTCTACATTTTTCGATTTGCCAATTTTTTCATTAAGTCTCCCATGAGGATAGTATGTCTCATCTTTCCATCTCCCATAATCTGGGAGATGCCATCATACAATGTTTCTATTTCTTCATCTGAGCGTTGAGAAGCAGGTGCATATACTTGTATTACTTTCAGGATGTATCTATTGCCTAGCCTAATTACAATCCATGCTATGTCAGATGCGCTGCTGAATTTAACCTGTTTTCTGCAAGATCTCTGTTAATTAGAAATCCTACACCATTAACTGTTTCATATTGCCTTCCTCTGTGGTAAAATAGGTGGTTGCCTGTATTCTGAATTCATGTTTGTACATTTATCCTGTGTTATTTATTTCTGTATTTTCATTTTATTTATATTACCCGTATTTTGTATCCATCTCTGACTGGTGCTCTGCGACATCGCTCTCTGGTGTGTTTGGGGCTTGTACTGAACGGCAAATACCGCTGGAATATAATTGGTCGACGGTATACTCCTGTTACGCTAACTTTACCCAGATTTTCATGCTTTGGTGGCTAAGTTCACACAGTTCTACATCCTTTCTGCATCCTTTTCATAGCACTTCTTCGTGACTAGCATCATATTCTAGTACTGATCCATTGGTGCAGCTGATGATTCAAGATGGAGATGCCGCAGTTTTACGCCAGGTTAGAGAGTAAAATGGGTGCACCTAAAATAAGAAAAATATGATGGTAGCAAAAATAATGTGATAAATGCGCCATCGTCAAACCTCATCACTACAAGATTATTCCCTAAAGCTGACCAAAATCGTCTGTCGGCAGCTAGGATAAAATTTTAAAGACCACCGTACATATGATTAAATACAAAATTAAGAAAAGTGTGAAGCACAGGGCAAAACAGTCGAAAGGAAACTACCATTTTTATCATCAGCATAACGTCATTAGCATCAGCATCGTCATCATCATCATCATCATCATCATCATCATCATAACCCAACCACCAGTATTCGAAATGGGGCAGGTAGGATCCAGATATAGGTAAACGAAAAAGTAAAAATTGGTGAACCATCAAATGAGTGGTCAGCGTTCATGAACCACACCGATATTCACTTGTCTTTCAGGCCTTCGACATTTCTGCGTAAAGTACACACACACACACACACACACACACACACACACACACACACAC
>JAGKTI010041373.1:0-10257 GCA_018397915.1 Birgus latro
TTCATTAAAGTGTTCTCTCCATCTGTTTACTTTTTCTCCCTTCTCCACTAGTAATCTACCATTTTTATCTTTCACACCCCCACTGACTTCGTTGGCACCCTGTCTAGCTCTCTTTACCTCCTTCCAGAACATTTTCTTACATTCCCTCCACTTTGCACTCAAATTCCTTCCAAATTCCTCATCCACTCTCTTCTTACTCTCTCTTACTAATCTTTTCACCTCTCTCCTCCTCACTACATATAACTCTCTCGTCCGTCTTTTAGCTTCTTCGTTGCCCCTGTTCCTCATCCACTCATTATATGCTTTCTTCTTTTGTGCCACAGCCTCTCTCACCTCTTCAGTCCACCATGCTGTTCCCTGAACCCCCTTTCGTCTTCTCTTCACCCCACACACCACTTCACATGCTGCACAGATTTCTTCTGTGAATACCTTGCACACACCCTCCACGTCCCCCATCTGCTCCAATCTATATTTACCCAATCGCTCCCCCACTTCCCTTCTATATTCAGCCTTTATTCCATCCTCTTGTAACTTTTCTACCCTCCTTGTAACAAATACTTCCTCCTGTCTTTTCCTTCTTCTCTTCCTCCATCTTGTTTGGATTGTGATTCTGGCCACCACCAAGTGGTGGTCAGAAAGTCCACTCCCCCAACCTCTATACACTCTTGCATCCATTATACATCTTCTCATCCTTTCATCCACACACATAGTCAATCATTGCCTTCTGTTCATTCATTCCACCGTCCTCTCTTCTCACCACTCGCCAAGTATACCTATGGATCATTTTGTGCCTGAATTATAATATGCTAGGACTAATAACTGATTTTTGGCAAATATTTTTAAAAAGTCTGTCGGAGCGCTGATTTGCCCCGCGGGATGGGCACGGCACCTCCGACAACCCCGCGGTTAAAGGGTTAAAGCTCTTTCATTAAATCATCAAGGGACTGTGGATAACATATGGTAGCAGCGGTGTCACGAACCATTGTTTCTGACCGCCTCCTACAGTATTTAGTGCCACCAACAAATACTCGATGCCCCGCATATCACAGCCACGCCCCCTCAATGCCTCCTGTGGTGTATTACCAGATATCTCTCTACAGGTGTATACCTTCACTCACCAGTGCCATTCTCTAAACCTCCCCCACTCCCACACATTGCTCCTGGCCGCAAGTGTCACCACCACAGACCTATGCACCTGTCTTACCTGTTCCTAACACCTGTTCCGTACTCGCCCTATTGTATAGTGTGTTGGACCTCGATGACCTCGGAGGTGAGATTCTAAGCGGCTTGTTTGGCATCGCTACAGCCCATGACCTTTCTGGCTTGAAATCTGATCTCGCTCATTTAGCTTCAGCCCTAGAATCTCAATGCCGAGTCATCAGGGTCCAACACACTATGTTACAAAAGATTACAGCCCAACTAAATGAAGTAACTTACACTCTGAACAATTTCACCTACATCTTAAAACAACTTCTCTCAAATCTCAATGTTATTTCTCAGTTCTTCTATCTCAAACTCAACATGGATAATCTCCAAGTAGCCATTGACTCTCTACTCTCTCAAGTTTGTATCCTAGTCGATGCTATTAATGGAGGTGTCAGTGCAGACTTAGTCCCTGTCTCAGCTCTCCATTCTGTATTAGAATGGGCTCATTCTACTTTCGGTCTGTCCCCAGTACTCCCCTACTTCTCTCTCAAATACTACTATCCAGTTCTCGAGGTCACTCTTCTCACCGAATAGGTCGTCGTCCATATTCCTCTACGTTCTGCCATCATCATTCCCTTCAAGCCTTTCCGGTACAACAACTCCATATTGCAAGTAGCTGTTCCCCCAGAATATTTCCTCCTCTCCCATGATCATTGTTCAGTTGCCTTCCTTTCTTCTACAGACCTCCAGAAATGTTCCTCCCTCACCCCTACCTCTCATCTATGTGCTGCTCACCTTTTCGCTATCTTCCCTAGCAGCGCTACACCCTGTGAGTCTGCTTTACTTCGTAACCATTCCATATACTCTGCCTGTTCCTTTGTTCCAGCTCCTGAACTCCCAGTCCACCATGCTCACCTCAACCACATCCAGTACCTCTTCTTTACTAACCAGTGCCAACTGATAAATAAACAAACTGTGGACAGAAATAGTACCACCAGCAAATGATGGCATATCTCTGATACAGTAATGTGTGACATAAAAAAAAGAAAATGAAACGAAATGTCCAAACTATATAGAAAAAAGTTACAGTTATTATATATAACTAAGAACCTTAATGAACACATACTCATAGTTACTCCTTGTGTATCATATGTCAACATAACTCCTTGTGTATCTTATATCAACTTACCTCCATTGTAACCATGTATATTACTTGACATGGCCATGCCCTCCCTCCAACCCCTGTATCATAATTCCTCCTTGTACAAACCTCCCACCTACCTTAGTAATATAGACAACCCCCATATAACTCCTCTCTCGTGTCAGGAGACACCATCTCAGCTACCCCGGGGAGTATTGTACCCCATCTGCCCCCCATGTATATATGCCCCCCCCCAGCTACATAGATGTGTGCCCCCACTAAAAGCGCTGACTAAACACATGTTCCCACAGTGCGGGCTACGCAGATGGAACTCAGAAGGGGCTGACTTTCGTAAGGGGAACACTTTGTTCAGCTACTCAACATTAAAGCCCTTAGATAGCTACTCCATGATTTTCATTAAATCATCACGGGACTGTGGATAACAAATGGAGATTTGAGTGATGAGTTTTCCGTGGATGTCGGTGTGCATCAGGGGTCAGTTTTGAGTCCCATGTTGTTTATCATGGTACTTGAAGCCCTCACACGTGACTTCAGAGATGGACTCCCATGGGAGATGTATGCTGATGATTGTTGTTGATTGCAGAGAATGAAAGGGAGGCGGAGGAAAGATTTAGAAAGTGGAGAGATGGTATGGAGGACAAGGGCTTAAGGGTAAGTAAAACAAAAGTGATCCTATCTAGGGTTGGTGGCGTTACAGTCAAAGAAGAGGGAGAGTGGCCATGTGCAATTTGCCACAAGGGCGTGGGAAGTAATTCCATCTTGTGCAGTGTTTGTGATAAATGGGCGCACAAGAGATGTATTAGAGGTAGACTGCGCGATAATGCTGATTTTATGTGTGCGGGGTGTCGGGGAGAGCAGGTGGAGATTGTCAGGTGTGAAAGGATTGAACTTGGTGAGTCTCTTGAGTGTGTAGAAGAGTTTTATTATTTGGGAGACACGTTATGTACTGGAGGTGGGGCTGGAGCTAGGTCTGTGGCTAGGGTGAGAAGTGGTTGGAAGAAGTTCAGGGAGCTGTTACCTCCCTTGACATTGAGAGGACTCTCCCTACTTGCTAAGGGGTCTTTGTATGCAGCATGTGTTAGGAGTGTGATGCTGTTTGGTTGTGAGACCTGGGCAGTAAAGGAAGAGGATATTCGCAGGCTGAAACGTACAGGAATGACAGTGATTAGGTGGATGTGCAGTGCGTCCCTGCGTGCAAGACCTGGGGGGACTGGGTTTACAATGGAAGAGTTGAAAGGTAGGATGGGACTGGAGTGCATTGGGGTTGTGATGAGGGGAGGTAGACTGAGATGGTTTGGGCATGTGGAGTGGATGGGGGATGATAATTGGGTGCAGAAGGTGAGAAGTGTTAATATTGGAGGTGGGGTTGCGAGGGGTAGACCGAGAAAGACATGGGACAAGGTCAATAAGTGTGACCTCAGGGTTAAGGGACTAAACAGGGAGGCTGCCATAGATCGAGCAGCATGGAGAGCCACCATTAGGTGACCAAGGCCGACGCATATTGGAGCCTTCAAAAACGAAAACTAAACACAATTTTAGTGTAAAATATCATCAAAACCAGTTTTTAAAAAATCAGAACCCATCGTTAAACAGGGGTTTGTCCATTGTTAGGTGAGGTATGGTGGTATTTCTACTTCCGTCATTAAACCGGAGTATCGCATCTATGGGTATCGTATATCAAGGTATATTTGTGCTTTGGTGTTGTGCATCACGAATATGCACCAGATCAGACTGTCAACATACATTACTCCCTTCACGCGATCAGTTTTCATGACGCAGTTCGGTGGAAGAGACCAGACCTTTGGAAAGCGGCAGGTTGGAAGCTGCACCACGGCAATGTCCCTCCCCATTCTTCTCAACTGATTCAGGAATTTTTGGCCAAGCGCAACATCTTGCTGGTCTGGCAGGCTCGCTCCTTACTAGACATGGTCCCGTGCAACTTTTGGTTTTTTGTCAAGCTCAGAACTCCGCTGAAGGGTTCCCAGTTTGAGATGAGAGAAGAGGTCATGACAAATGTGATGAAGCAGCTGCAGGAGATGCCCAAAACTGACTTTGAAAATTTTTTTTCAGGCAATGGAATGAAAATTTTTTTTCAGGCAATGGAAAGAACACTGGGCTACGTATGTCAAGTCAGAAAGAGCCTATTTTGAGGGCGATTAGTGTCCTAGCTCAACAGGTTAGCTTTTTATAGTTTTTGAGCCTAAGGCTGGATGCTTTCTGAACAGACCTTGTATTTATATACATACAGTATATTTATTCATTTATTGTCCAATCACTGTTCCTCTGAACTGTCTTCTTGCATCCCTCCACCTCTGCGATGGGCACGTAGTATCCATCTAGCAACAAACTCTCATCCCTTTTCTGTCCAGCTTTCTAGTGCAGGAGTTAACTGTTACTCCCAGTCCGTCATTTATGCAACTGGTCATCTCTGGAACTGTTTTCTTCTGTCTGTATTCCTTACTTCCTATGATCTCCAGTCTTTCAAATGCAGTGTGTCCAGGTATCTTGAAATGAATGGATCTTGAATTTGGCTCTCTTTTGTATTGTTTTTTGTTTTTTCTTGGAAGGAGCAGTATGTGGGCCCATGGCCTTTGGTTCCTTCTTGCTTGCATTAAAAAAAATAAATAAATAACAAAGGAGTATACTGTGTAAAAAATATTCATCCCCTACTTCTAACCAGGATGCAGTGATGGTACAAGAACCTAATGCAGTGATGACAGCCCTGAGCACCATGAGGCAGGCGGTGGGAACAGTGAGTATGGCCATTGGGACAATAACAACGGCCCTGGACACAATAACGGCAGCTTTGGAAAACATGACGGAACAGCTTTTCAGCACAAGGCCCATCCTAGTGTGCAACAGAAATGCACCACCGGCAGCATTAGACAGTAATGTACATGCACCACAATTGACATCACTCATCAGCCTGAACAAAGAGCATCCAGTCTTAAGTGTATGTTGGTCATGTTTTTAATCCCTCTTATTTTTGGCACAACTGTAGTAATATCAACCTCTCATTATTGGCATTTCTATACAGTCATGACTCACTGTACAATGGGGTTACATCAAGTGATAACCTATCATATTTATCATATACTCTACTGAAGTCGAATAATGTGGGTTCACTAGGGGTAGGGAGGAGGCCAATGACCACGGAGCCTTACCGTTTTAGGCTCATTAGCACCATGCTTTCCATTATGGATATTATCCTTGCCAGACATGATTTCCATGTCACAAATTTCAGTATTTCACATACAGAAAGTTATCAACTCACATGATAGTGCATGCTGCACTACTATACTATATATTATGTACTTGCACTGTTACTTAACAATGGGAATGGTGTTTCAGTGGCATTTCATGCACAAAATGGAACAAAGGACAGACGATCACAGTGAATATAAACATAGGACTCAATCAGCTGACAGGAAGGCATCATTCCAGTGAATTCATGATCATTTCACCATCCTTATTCTGAAAGTGGGTCTGACTTTTTGTTCATCATTGTAGCAAGTTATCACATAGTGAACAAGCATATAACGAGACCTGGCTATACTCTTTTTGCCTTAACATGGCCCAGATTATAATCCTTTATTGCCACATTGATCATTTGCAGAATAAGACAGTACTACAGCTCTACCTTCAGTCCATAACACTTCTTCATGACTGGTCCCATATTCAGGTGTCAGTCTGTTCTTACAACTGAGCATTTGAGATATAGAGTTGGAAGTTTTAGCCCAAGGTAGAGTAAAAGGAGTGTAGTAATGTATACTGGTTCCAGAAAGTGCACAGGAGAGTTCCCGCAATATCCAAAATGTTCACTATAGCTAGTAATATCCCAAGAATCTTAACATAATACTAGAATATTTAATACGGTAGCTGTACCAAATATAGTTGTTTTACTGTAACTTCTCCTAAAATTGCCATCTCTTCATTTTGAATACTGAGATGGAACAAGAGGTTAAGTATAGAAGATTATGTTGGTCGTGAATACGTGTTATGGAAAGGATGTTGAGTCAGTATCGTCTTAGTGCCTTTGGGGTGTGTGAAATAAGCTACAAAAGGATAAAAGCTTTGGCTGAGTTAAGGTAAAAGGACTTTAGGAAATGCCACAGGCAAGTAGTGTAATGCCCTGAGTGCCATTATGTGAGCAGCAAAGTCCAGTCATCCCTCAAATGTAAACCTTTCATGACCACATCCAGTTGAAGCATCTTAACCCACCTCCCCAATAGGTGTCTGCTTGCTATGCTGTTCGCATTTCAGTGATTCTCTTGTGCCCCGCCCCCTTGGCCCCGCCCACTCACCCCTCAGCCCTAGTAGGAATCCTAAGCTAGTCTTAACCATGCCAACAGTGTGTAAACATGTCAGGCGCTGTCACTAATCCAGCAACAAAACTTTTACTTAACCCCTTAACTGCGAATATATCTTTTCCATTTAGATAGGAAATATGTTCTGTAGTAAAGGATGTTGGGAAAAAGTACCAAGGACCATCATCGGCTTGAAAGGTTTGTGAAGTAACGAAAGTTCCTTCTATGAAGATAAAAAGGTATACATTCTACAAAGAACTTAGTGATTTGACTTTTTTCCGTATATTTGGTACACACACACACACACACAGGTCGCCGATGTGGACAGACATCCTCCTGGACTGCAGGGAAATAATCGTGGAATCAGCGGCGAAAGGAAACCAGCCTATTGTGATTATAGAAATGAGTGCGAGTGGTGGTTCCATCGGACATTAGTTTTAAAAAAAGCGGGCTTTGGGATAAAGAGAGCAAGAACAGTATAGAAAAGTTTCCATATGGTTGCATCATGGCAGAAAGCGACGGCGGTTTGTTTACGTCTGGCGAAAGTGAATTTGTGGGTTTCTCCGATGAAGATGCGAGAAATGGAAGTTCAAAATTGTATCAAACAAGAGTAGCAGGAGTAGAAAAAACGGCGGAGAAGAATGTCCAGGAATTGAAGAAGGTATGGGTAGTAATTAGGGAGCTGCAGGAGAGAACCTTACGAGAGAGAGATAAAAGGTTTACTGAACGAGCTGGAAAAAGTTTACACACGCAGTGCAGAACAGGAAAGAGAAGTCACGGAATTAAAAACGAGTAACGAATCTGCCACAAATGAAATAGAACACCTCAAGAGGGAAAACAGGAGGTTGGAAGAAGAAAGAAACAGAATGAAAAGTAAATTAGAGGAGTATGATTCAAAATCAAGGATGCAAGATGAACATATTAAGGAAATCAAGGAGCAACAAAAGGGGTGGAAGAAAATTCAGGAGGAAGGGAATGTAAATTTGAAAGAGATTATTGAACAACAAAGCAAGGAAAAGGTGGAGAAGGAAGTGGTTAGGGTATTGAAAAGTAGAGAAGCTCTAGTCAGGGATGTAGCAGATAAGAAAAAAATGTGTAATTATTTTAGGGGTAAAAGAAAAGCATATCACGATAAGATCTGAAAGAGAAAGAGAAGAATTGAGTAAAGTTAAAGAAATATTATCAGTAGTCATGGAGGGTAACAATGAAGCCCTAGAAGAGATTGAAGAAGTGTTTAGGTTAGGTAAGTATGAGGAAGGAGGGACAAGGCCATTGAAGGTGAAGTTTAAGTCCCAGACAATAGTAAATGAAATCATGAATAGGACATGGAAATTAGCAGACAAAGAGGGGTTCGAAAATGTCTGGTTAAGGAGAGATGCAAATGAGGAAGAAAGAGCTAAAATAAAGGAGTTAGTAAAGGAAGCTAAGGCAAAAAACGAACAAAGAACGGAGAAGGAGAAGACAGTGTTTTATTGGAGAGTTATGGACCAGAAATTGAGGAAGTGGTACCGACGGAGAGGAGGAGAAAAGACGGTATAAGTAATAACGAAAAAAGTTTGAAAGTGGCGTACACTAATGTTGATGGATTAATATCGGCAATGTTAGAAATCAACGATTTCTTGAGGGTACAAGAACCTGATGTTATGTGCTTTGTAGAGACCAAGTTAAGGGAGAATATTGATATCCATATGGGAGATGGCAAATACAAATTGTGGAGAAGAGACAGAAAAGATAAAATGGGAGGAGGAGTGATGATAGCAGTGAAGAATAACTTATATATAGATTCTGTGGAAATGGGAGAGGGTAGGGCTGAAGTGATAAACATGAAATTAGAAACTGGAGAGAACTGTAAGAGAGATATAGTAGTAGTATATGTTCCACCTAAGACAAGAGCATGGACTGATGATGAATACCAGGAGATGTTGTCAGACATGGTTAGTTACCTACAGAAAGTGATTGAGAAAAGCAGCAATATTATTCTAATGGGTGATTTTAATTGTAAAGAGGTGAACTGGGAGGAATGGGACTCAGGAGGCGGCGAAGACTCATGGGGCACTATATTGTTAAACATTATGATGAATAATGTAATGACGCAGTGGGTCAAAGAAGAGACAAGATTCCGAGGTGATGACACCCCAGCAAGATTAGATTTACTGCTAACCAAAGAACCTGACGTAATTGAATCCTTGAAATATATGTGTCCTATAGGAAAAAGTGATCACGTGGTCATTGAGTTCCAGATGATAATAGGGAACGTGGTGCCAAGAGATGAGCTCCATAGGCAGGGAAGATACAACTTTGGGAAAGCAAACTTTACGGAATTGAGTAAATTTTTTGAAAATGCAGATTGGAGAAAATTCAGAGAAACAAGAGAGATTCAGAGGAAGTGGGATATCTTTCTAGACCTCTATAATTCAGGAGTGGATAAATATGTTCCAAGAGTAAGTGGGAAAGAATACAGGAAAAAGGAGTGGTTTAATAGAAGGTGTATTATAGCAAAAAAAGAGAGGAACATGGCATGGAAGAAATGGAGAAAGAGAGGTAATAACAGAACAAAGGAAGAATATAAAAGAACTAGAAATGAATATACAAGAATTCGTAGAGAGGAAGAAAGGAACTTTGAAAAAGGTATAATTGACAAATGTAAGGATGAACCCAAACTGTTTTATAGATTTGTTAATGGCAAATTGAAACAAAAGGAAGGAATCACCAAACTGAAGGTAGAAGGAGAGGTCTATAATGATGCGGCAATGCAAGCTGAAATAATGAACAAACGTTTCCAATCAGTTTTTACTAATGAAGGGGAGTTTGTGGAGGGGGAGGGAGTGACTAGGAGTGTTGTGATAAAAGATATAAAAGTGGAAGTGCAGGAAGTGTACAAATTACTGAAAACTCAAGATGTAAGGAAAGCCCCAGGACCGGATGGAATTTCAAATTGGGTACTGAAGGAATGCAGAGACCAACTGGCAGATAAGATTCACAGTTTAATTGTGTGTTCACTGGAAGAAGGGAAAGTGCCTCGGGAATGGAAGAGAGCAAATGTGGTACCAATTTATAAGGGAGGAAACAAGGAAGAACCCCTGGACTATAGACCAGTGTCCCTAACCAGCATGGTTGCAAAATTGTGCGAGAAGGTTCTGAAAGATAGGTGGATAAAATATCTGGAAGAGATGAGTATTTTGACTGGAAGTCAGTTTGGATTTAGAAGTGGAAGGTCATGTGTTTCCAACTTGTTGAGCTTTTACTCAAGAGCGATTGATGTGCTGCAGGAGAGAGACGGTTGGGTGGATTGTGTGTACATAGACCTGGAGAAGGCCTTTGACAAGGTACCCCATAAGAGACTAATGTGGAAACTAGAGCATATAGGAGGACTGAAGGGTAACCTCCTGGAATGGATGAAAGACTTTTTGAGAGACAGACAAATGAGGACAGTAATAAAGGACAGGATGTCTGGATGGAGAGAAGTAACAAGTGGTGTCCCACAGGGCTCGGTGTTGGCGCCAGTAATGTTCCTGATTTACGTAAATGATATGGTAGATGGAGTAAACAGTTATGCAAGTCTGTTTGCTGATGATGCCAAGATCTTGAGGAAGGTAGAGGTTGAGGAGGACTGTAAAATGCTGCAGGAGGATCTGGATAGGA
>JAGKTI010041374.1:0-10257 GCA_018397915.1 Birgus latro
CCCAAACATTACTGAGCCTGCTCCTGTGGTGCCAAACCTGTCAAGCAGGGTTCCCAGCTCCCGCTGAAAAAGCGTCAGCTCATTTCGCATCACAGGGGAGGGTAGTATTGACCCTACTTCACTTAATGCGAAGAAGAATGACGTCGGCAAAAAAACGTCAATACTTTCCGCGCCTACTGTATATGTACAGTACCCCTCCTAATTTTGGCTATGTTCTGCAGTCTTTCAGCTGCTTTTAGACATCAAAACACACATTGGAATATGCAACATAATCCTAAACACTAAGAAAACAATGCATGAATAACAGAAATCTAGAAAAACCCTACCTACAGTATATGCACAGTACCCCCCCTAATTTTGGCAGTGTTCTGTGGTTTTTCAGCTGTTTTCAAACATCAGAACATGCACTGGAATATGCAATATAATCCTAAACGCTACGAAAACAATGCCATCCATCCATCCATCATCCAATCCTACGTTGCCCCATGAGGAATGTAGAAGCCCAGGGCTAGGCAAGTTGGTCTTGACATTTAAGATGAGAGTGAGCAGCCTCACTCATCCCTGAGTGGTATAACATAAGCAATAAACCCCAACCATCCCTTGGATATAAACCTTCACCGACTCAACCCGACTGGAGCGCCATAATTACCCACTAAATCACCTGGCGCCATAATATGGTTATATGGGTACCACCCAGCATAGTAAATGGCTTCCTGGTGAACAGGAAACCATTTGGCTTGTCACCCAGTGTAAAGTCACCCATAGGCAGAAGAAAGAGGAAAGAATGGAGGAAGGAAAGATGGTAGAGGGAGAGTAAAGTCACCCATAGGCAGAAGGACAAAGAAAGAATGAGGTAAAGCAAGACAGAAGAGGAAGGAAGGAAAGAAGGAAGGAGGAGAGGAAAGGGCAGACACCTGAGAGCAGAACAACATCGAGTGAGTGGATGGTGAGAGCCCCCATCTAACACATGCACAAACAATAAAAATCCACAAATACCTTACCAATATGTACAATACCTCTATTAACTGTGGCAGAGTTCTTTGGTCTTTCTGCTATCTAGACATCAAAACACACATGGGAAAATCCATCATAATGCTAGATACTAAGAAAACAATGCATAAACAATAGAAATGCACAAAGAAATCAATGAAGACGAAGGTTACACAACGAGTTTTGGAACTCACACTGTCATTAAGCCTGCCATATACCAATTGACTCACTGAGTGGAAAGTTACCCAGCTAGGCCTGTGTGCTTCCCCCCGGGCACAAAGAAAAACATTTCTATGGCCAAATTTGCTCCTAGAAATTGGTCATTTTGGTATACAGTAAGTCCTCGTATTTCGACGCATTTTACTTCGACGCTTCGTTTTTCGCGATAGAAAAAAATTTCCAGCATGTCGCAAACTTCGTCACTTTTCCCCAATTTTCGTCGCTGCTTCCAGCTGGCAGCCGACACTCAGTAGACTACGCATACCGATGCTCATTTGTTGACGGCCATCTTGCGACCACCCTGCCCTCTATCGATACAGCAGTGGTACTACAGACCCCTTCACAATTGTGTTTTTTGTGCAGCCGAGAAGCAGAGAATTTTGCAGCTCATTGAGGAGGGGTTGACAGCCCCTGAGATACGTTGCCTGACTGGGGCTCCTGACAGCACCATAAGGACACTCAGAAAAAACAAGGCAACTCTCAAAAAGCAGGTGAGTGCATGTAAAATAACAATAAAGTAAATATGTCTGTGTTTTTTTTCCCTTAATCTTTATTTGTGCCACGGTTTTTTACTGTATCAATATCCACCTAATGGAGTTACTTTTTAGAGTTAACCAACCAAGTGTTAGTTAGAACAATTAAGAGGATGAATATACAGTATCGTAATGAAAATTGGTAACGTTGGTTACTGTTATGCTGCATCATATCCCTAAGGAAGAAGAAGGAACCTCTCAACAAGCATGTGAGTGCACGTAAAATAACAATAAACTAAATATGTTTTTTTTTCCCCTCGACCTTAATTTGTGCCACTGTTTTTTGCTGTATCAATATCCACCTAATGGAGTTAGTTTTTAGAGTTAACCAACCAAGTGTTAGTTAGAACAATTCAGGGGAAGAATATTCAGTATTGTACTGAAAATCAGTAATGATGGTTACTGTTATGTTGCATTATACCCCTAAGGAAGAACAAGGAACCTCTCAACAAGCAGGTGAGTGAATGTAAAATAACAAAGTAAATCTGTCTGAGTTTTTTTCCCTTAATCTTTATTTGTGCCACTGTTTTTTACTGTACCAGTAGTCACCTGATGGAGTTAGTTTTTTTTGTGCGATCAGATGCACAGGTCTACACACACAGGCGGATGAAACGGCTGTAAGACACCACTTGACACACTACGACTTAGACTCAGGTGTGGTTGACATAACAGAGGAAGAGATGAACTCTAGTGAAGAGAATGAAAGGCCAGAGCACACTGCACAGGAGAAGATGACCACCAAGAAATTGTCCCACAGCCTGTCCACCATATCCGACATGGCAACAACCTTCGAGACATACACCGGGAGTATGCCTGAGGCTACCCAGATCCTATCCACCTTGAATGATCTGAAGTCTCAATTGATGGCAGTCTACAACAGAAATCTACTGAAGCAGAGACAAGCCAGTATCATACATTTTTTTAATGTGACAGAGAATGTGGTTGCTATTATGTAAGACTTAGACGTGACAGGAGAGGAGGATGAAGGAGGAGAAGTGGACAGAAAGGAAGTGGAGTTGCTGGAGCCTGAATTCGACCTTGAGGGCTTCGGCTTAGGTGATTGGGCCTCCCCAGAGAGGCCCATGTCACCCAATAACTAGCCCATCCACCCTCAACACACCTTCACCTGCCACTCATGCCAATGTTTACTTTATTTCTGGTACGGATTTTTGGTGTTGCAGCTCTTTATAACAGTTCTGATGTCATTTCAGGTACATGTTTAGTGTGTTACGCTGTATAAGCAACTAGTAAACACTCCATATTTAATTTTGGGTAGGGCCTGTTTGGTGTTATAGGACTTTGATAGGGTAAGGTAGCTGTCCCACTTGAATGCCCATCTATTTTTCCCATTGATTCTTAACTTCACACTTCGTCGTTTCACGTTTCGCGACGTTTTGGCGGAACATCAAAACAGCGAAAAATGAGGACTTACTGTAAATTGTATACCAACATCTTCGCTGGTGTTTATACTGTGTGACAAGCTAATAAAAACACAAAAAACTGATGAGGAAAAGTACAAAATTGCAGTGAGAAATGAACTTGTTCAAGAGTAAAAGGAGCTTCAAATAACATCCCCACATTCAAGTGCAAGATTTGCCCACACTGTGCAAGAGCTAAGCATATGTTCACGAGCTTTCTAATGGAGTTTTTGGAATTTCGATATGACCAATAGTTTTCAAGTACAGTAGAGTCGCGATTTAAAACAAAACAAAACAACGATCTTACAGTAACAAGGGCATTCAATTTCTCCCATAATTACTTAATAGCACGGTAATGTCACTCAATCGCGTGAGAGAAACTGTGTGGGAAGTGGATGCGTTTAGGTAATGGATTTCCAGATGACTGCTTTTGTTTACAACTCTTGTGTTATGCTTTTGTCGGTCGCTGACTGGCTTCCTCAACCCGACCTGACCCACATGACTCATGTCCCATACCACCTGCCACTGCCTACCTCAGTGTTGTAAGTATCGTCGCTGTGATCAAAAGCGTTTATTTGCTCATTTCCTTGCTCCTCATTTCCTCTCTGAACTCTTGAGCACATGGTTCCAAACCAACTTTTATGCCTAAGCACCCTGAAAGTGCTATGAACATGAGGAAAGCATTTACTCCAAAGGAAAATGTAAAACTGTTGGATGAAGTGGCGTGTGGTGTAGGAGCTTATATGCAAACGATCAGACAAAATGACTCGGGTATGTTTACGATGTGGATCGTTTCTTTGTGGGGAGGGGGGGGGAGTCAATAATGAAGATGAAGTAAAATTCATGTTTTCGCCTTGGGTGCAACGAATGTGAAAAAAAAAAATAAATAAATAATGTGTCTGACCTTTGTTATGAACTGATGGTCTTTGGTGGAGAAAATTTGGCTCTTACAGTATGTGAAGACACTTGTTGATGTAAATAGGTAAGATTATTATGTGAGTTCAGTTCTTGTGAATTACTGTCATACAAATTATACTGCTTGGCTGACTTGTTTATCATTTACGATTACTGCATTCGTGTATATCTGAGAAGTGAGAAGTATGCAATCACTCCATGCTGATGACTTCAGTACAATGCACCCCCACACAATGCGAACTCACATGGTGTGAATCATTACAATGCAAGGACAACCCAGAAAATGCTTATTCTTACTGAATGCGAAATCTGCAAATCGAACTTCCCAACATGCGAATCGGCTGTATGATTCCAAGGCAAAAATGGACTTCTCGCCATTACTACAAGTGTCGAGGTGGACATTGTGAGTCAGTCACATGAAAGCAGGTGGCTGGCAACAAGCCAGATTCAAAATGGCGGGTGGCTGGCCAGCTATCTGCATGTTACCTACCGAGTTTTCTGAGTAAACAAACACTTCTCCTCCATACTGCTGCGAGAACACATGTTGTACTTTGCATCCTGTGGTCCAGTTTAGCATCATAGCAGGACCCACCTGTTCATCATAGTCTCAGCTGTTGAACTGAAGGCTTTATGGCACCTCCAGGAGACCTCAGCAGCAACAGTGAGAGTAACAAAGGGGCGCCCCGCCCTGTGGGGCAGAGTAGACGCCTCGAGCTTCGGATACCCACCCACCCCTCCCTTCCTAACATGCCCAGAAGTCACTTAAATAAAGGTACATGGTGTTCTATTTGCTGTTTTGTTGGTCTAACTAGAAGTACTGTTAGACAAAGTATGGGGCAGGCAGTGGCTCATTCAGTAGAGAGGTGACCTGCAGTCCTAACGGACCCAGGTTCAAATCCCCGCTGGGGCAGGGAATAGTTTAAGGATTTGAATTTCATTAAATCAGGCTTTACTGATCTATCAGAAGACCTGCCGACATGTCGTAAAAATACCCCCGCTAATACCAATACATCAGTCCTGTATGAGACAGCCCTAGCATGTATTCAATATGGATGGTGGGTGTTAGCACTGAAGTGGTGACATGGAGAGGTGTATGGTATGTAAAAGGACTGATGGGCCTTGATAGCAGGCTGTGAAACCTATGCCCACAGTCAGACAAAAAAAAAAAAAATGCAGGGTAGAGCAGGCTGTAAGGGGATCCTAAGACGAAGCCCTGGGTGGGCTGTCCACCATATACCATTTTTCCATAAGTTCTTTGGTTCACACAATGCAAAATCGTAGAATGAGAGGGTTTCTGCCACCCATAAACTCGCATTGTGTTAGGGTGCACTGTATAGTTTTTTTTCCTTTACTGTTGATGACTAATGACTTTCAAAAATAGTTTAACACTTTTTTATTTGTTTTTTAATTAGTGCGCTGAAAGTGATTCTTGGCGAAATATGCATGATTCTGGGCGGCCATTATTCACATGTTGATTAGGTCAGACGTTTTTGCTTGAATGGTAATGAGGACTTTCAAGAGGCTTCATGGCAATCCTTGGTGGTTAAAATTTTTTGGGGAGTAAACATTATGGGGAGTATTATATGCAGAGAGGAGGAGAGAGGTGAAAAGATTAGTAAGGGAGAGTAAGAAGAGAGCAGATGGGGAATTTGGAAGGAAGTTGAGTGTAAAGTGGAGGGAATGTAAGAAAATGTTCTGGAAAGAGATAATGAGAGTTAAACAGGGTGCCAATGAAGTTAGTTGGGGTGTGAAAGATGAAAATGGTAGATTACTAGTGGAGGGAGAAAAAGTGAACAGATGGAGAGAACACTATAATGAATTGCTGAACAAAGAGAATGAAAGTAATGCAAGTATAAGTGGCTGAGGAATGACGGGGAGAAGGAGGGTTGAGAGAAGAGAGGAAGAAATCAGTAGGATGGAAGTGGTGGAAGCAATGAAGAAAGTTAAAATGGGGAAAGCCCCAGGAACTGATGGAGTGTGTGGTGAAATGCTGAAGCATGGGGGAGAGATAGTAACAGAATGGATGTGGAAGATGTGCAGATTGGCCTGGGAGGAAGGTAGAGTCCTGGAGGATTGGAAGTCAGCTATAATTATTCCCCTGTACAAAGGAAAAGGTGAAAAAGAAGTGTGTGGTAATTATAGAGGCATTTGCCTTCTTAGTGTAATAGGAAAAGTATATGGTAGGATACTTATTGACAGTTAGGGAAATAACAGAGGAATTAGTTGGAAAAGAACAGAGAGGTTTTAGGAAGGGAAAAGGTTGTGTAGACCAGATATTCATTTTTAGATCTTTAGTGGAAAAGTATCTAGAGAAGGGAAAGAAGTTATATGCAGCCTTCATGATTTGGAGAAGGCATATGACAGGGTGGATAGACAAGGACTGTGGTAAGTATTAAGAATATATGGAGTAGATGGGAAGCTGTTGAAGGCAGTGAAGAGTATGTATGAGGGTGTTATGGCCGCAGTGTGTGTGGATGGCAAACTGAGTGAATTTTTCCATTTGAAGGTTGGATTGAAACAAGGATGTGTCATGTCTCCATGGTTGTTCAATCTGTATATGGATGGGGTTATAAAAGAGATACAAGGTCGGGCAGTGGATGTTGGAGCGGCCCTAGTGAGAGAGGGCAGTGTTTGGAAACTCCCTGTACTGTTGTTTGCAGATGATACTGTGTTGTTGAGTGAAGACGAAGGGGAGCTGCAAGGCTTGGTAGATGAGTTTGGGAGTGTATGTAAGAAGAGGAATCTAAAGGTGAATGTAGGGAAGAGTAAAGTGATGGTCTTCGAGAGAAGCAAAGCCAGTGAATGTACAGTGAGATTGGATGGGGAGGATATGGAGAATGTGAGTGCATTTAAGCACTTGGGTAGTGTGATGAGTAAGGATGGAAGTCTGGAGGGTGAAGTGCTTGAAAGGATGCAGCAGAGAAGGAAGGTTGCTGGTTCCTTAAACGCAGTGATAAGAAACAGGGAAGTGAGCATGGAAGTGAAAAAGTTGTTACAGTATTGTGATACCAACTCTAACATATGGAAGTGAAGCTTGGACCCTGTTGGAGAGACAGAAGTCAAGAGTGAGAGTAGTATAAGCTGAGTTATTTGAAAGGAGCATGTGTAGCCACATGGAGAGACAGACTAACAAATGAGGAAGTGAAGAAGCATTGTGGTGTGGATGTGGACGTGATAGGAAGCGTTAGAAGAAACACGTTAATGTGGCTTGGGCACGTGGAGAGGATGGAGAGTGAGACTGACGAGGAGAATGTATGTGAGTGAGGTGGAGGAGGAAGGGGGAGGCTGAGGATGAGATGGAGGGATGGAGTGGAGAGGTATATGAGAGAAAGGGGTGTGAGCTGGAAGCAGGGCAGTGAAATGGCAGGGGACAGAGCGACATGGAGGTGATTTGTTTGTGGCCACCCCGTGCGGGACTGAGGTGTCTGGCAATAGATAGACAGATAGATTAGGGGGCAAAACTAGTCAGTTGGGTTTGGTTAGAATGCACTGACGTGTCAAGTCAGCGAGATCGTAATGCAAACACACGTCTTGGATGTCTTATGGCTGACATATTTGTAAAAGCCTATCTTTAAATATATTTTCAATGAAAAATATGGGGCTCCGAGAACCTAACCCCCTATTTTACATGTAAATGTATGTTGCATTTAGCACAAAATTGATTTTGCATGAGGTTTTTCATAACCTATCTCGTGTTGTGTGAAGACTACTGTAAAATACCAAAAACTAACAAGTCGCCCGTGGTGATGGAGGAAGCGTAGGAGGCCAAGGGGAGGGGGGGGAAGGAGGGACGGCAGCAGTGGACTTTGACCCTTTTGAGATGAGGCAGAAGGGCGGTTTTGCTCTGCTGGTCGGTTAGGGCCTGTATTATTCGTGAGCTGGCAGAAATTTCCGATCGACCTGACTGGCCGGGGGAACTTTGAGGATTCGGTACGGAGCCAGCCTTGTTTGCTCTGCTTGTGGATTACAGTCTATTACCCACATGTGGACAGAAAGGCCGGTAAGACACCCAACCAACATTTTTTTTGCTTTTGTAGTCCAGCCACCTGCCGATGCTGGAAGTTTTATGTCCAGGTAAGGACAAATAAATCTGGATACGGACCTAAATACAGCCAAGGCCTAATGGAGTGTCCAGATAAATGAGTTGTTACTGTACGTACATATTTTCAACTTAAAGTATATCCTTCTGAATTTACATGAATTAAATTTGGGGCAAAACTGTAACCACGTTTGGTGCCTAATGTTTCCGGCCAGATGCTTCTCTTGGCACTCCTCCTGCATCCTGGCCTGTGCACCATCACCCACCTCAAAGCCAGTGTTGCTGTTTTGTGGAATTTTGTCTGCTAATTTGGAAAAACAAATGAATGATGGGAAAGGATGTGGACAGGTGTACATCATTCCAAACTAGAGTGGATTTTTTCCCCCACACTACTCATTCAGGTTATTTCTGGGGGGGAATAAGGAGGATCTTATCATGATTGGGAGACATTAATGTGTCGTTATTCAGACCCTTCTCAGTTAATACAATAAATATGTAGCGTTTGTTCATAATACTGTCATTAAAAACAGGGAAGATTACATGGTGCAACACTGTCTACCTGTGCCCATCTGGCGATATCATTACTTCTTACTGAAGAAATTACTTAACCCGTCACGTCCCAACCGATTTCCCACCTCTGATACCCCCCCGTCCCGAGCAATTTCACTTTTTTTTTTTTTTTGGCTCAAACTTTCACTTTTGGTGAGAAACATCGAGAATTCATAGAGAAATCACCCTCTTAAGGCTATAAATGGTGCTACAGGTGATCAGTCAGCCTTACGTTTTCCCTCTTTCTCAGGGTACCTGGCTAAAGAAAATGAACTACAGCAGGCACGGAAAGTATTGACTTTTTTTGCCGACGTCATTCTTTTTCGCGTTAAGTGAAGTAGGGTCAATACTACCCTCCCCTGTGATGCGAAATGAGCTGACGCTTTTTCAACGGGAGCTGGCAACCCTGCTTGATAGGTTTGGCACCACAGGAGCAGGCTCAGTAATGTTTGGGCAGCCACAGGAGGAGGATTGTCTCTGTGTGTGATGCACCACGAGGGCATGTTTTGACTCAAATAACACAGTTATTTGGTTACCTACCACATTCTCATCATGCCTAAAGTAACCACAAGCAAGGACAAACGTGTGGAAGTGATTACTTTATACAAAGCTGGCCACAAACTCCCATTTATTGCAAATCAGATGGTGTTAGACTGAGGACAGTGCAGAGACTGGTGAAGCGGTTCAAGGACAGTGGGGAGGCCATTCCTCCCACTCCACTTCCCAAGCCTGGGAGACCTNATATATATATATATATATATATATATATATATATATATATATACAGTAGGCGCGGAAAGTATTGACGCTTTTTTGCCGACGTCATTCTTTTTCGCGTTAAGTGAAGTAGGGTCAATACTACCCTCCCCTGTGATGCGAAATGAGCTGACGCTTTTTCAACGGGAGCTGGCAACCCTGCTTGATAGGTTTGGCACCACAGGAGCAGGCTCAGTAATGTTTGGGCAGCCACAGGAGAAGGATTGTCTCTGTGTGTGATGCACCACGAGGGCATGTTTTGACTCAAATAACACAGTTATTTGAGTCAAAACACATTCTCATCATGCCTAAAGTAACCACAAGCAAGGACAAACGTGTGGAAGTGATTACTTTATACAAAGCTGGCCACAAATTCCCATTTATTGCAAATCAGATGGTGTTAGACTGAGGACAGTGCAGAGACTGGTGAAGCGGTTCAAGTACAGTGGGGAGGCCATTCCTCCCACTCCACTTCCCAAGCCTGGGAGACCTCGTAAGACAACCTTCAGGACCCGTCAGCTGATCTCAAGGCAAGTTAGCAAGGATCCAAGGCTAACAGCACGGGATTTAAAAGAAAAGAACCCACAGTTGCTGGCAGATGTGTCTGTCAGAAGTGTGCAGCAGCTGTTGCATGACGATCTGGGCTACAGGAGTTTTTGTGCTCGTAAAAAACCACTGCTAACTGCACTTCAGAAGAAAAAGAGAGTAAATTTTTGTAAGAAATATCTTGCCTGGAGTGAGGAGCAATGGAAAACTGTGCTTTGGAGTGATGAGTCAACATTTACTGTCACTGGTACCCCTTCATCACGAGTGTACCGCAAACCAGGCAGTGACCCCC
>JAGKTI010041375.1:0-10257 GCA_018397915.1 Birgus latro
AGAGAGAGAGAGAGAGAGAGAGAGAGAGAGAGAGAGGAGATAGAATAACAGTACAAAATTATGTAGGCAACAGCAGACTTATTGGTCAATTGGAACCATTTGTTAGATGGCAAGACAAGAAACGGTATCACCCTAGAGCACTGGTCATCAAACTGAGAGCCATTGTGGGCGCGTGTAAGTAGTAAATCAGAGTGCCCTACACTCGTGTGAGGAGGCCACGTATTCTAGCTTGTCGCCTTTCTTCCTCTCGCTTCAGCATAAACTTGCTACATTTCGACACCGCTGGACCAAAGAGCAGGCAAGAGAAAGTATGGCTAAGTAGCAATAATTTGTATGCAACACAGTATGCTGGTGTAAACTTGTTGTCGAGCAAACCATATACAGTATAGTCACATTCGCCACTACACAAAGGATTCATCCAACAGTCTTAGGACAGTTTACAGTGTGCAAATGTGTCTCCCTCGCTCCCTATTGTAACCCCCCTCTCGGCCACGACCCCAGATGGTGCTCGCAGATGTAATTTTGTGAGAAATATCTACTGCTTTCCGTACAGCATTCTAGTGTTACACACGAAATATATAATTGATGGCAGTACTGTATTGTCAAACTGACTGATATTTTTTATCTATCTATCTACCTACAGCTATATTTAGATATAAATATAGTTTTATATGTTAGTGTGTATACGCACTCACACACCTGCTAAGTCACGAGTGATGACGTCATCGGAAGGTTCCTGTGGTATGCAACCAGGAACCTTGGTAGTTCACGTTGTGAGGCCGGTGAGTGCGGTTTGCCTAGTTTCCTACACTGGTAGCAAAGCGTGGTTAGAAGAATGGCGTTGTGTTCGACCAAGTGGCCTCCAAAACTTGAAAATGATTCTGCATATGAGAGCTGGAAAAAAGACATTGGCATTTGGTGCGAACTAACGGACCTAGCAAAAGAAAAACAAGCCTTAGCTATTCACCTGTCATTGTCTGGAAGAGCGAGGGTGGCGTCTTCGGAGACTGATGCGGATGTTCTGAAGCAGAAGGATGGTGTTCAGACCATGCTGAAAAAATTAGACGGTTTATTTCTCGTGGACAAAGGACGTCGACAGTTTGCATCTTTTTATGAGCTGTACCACTTCAGAAGAGCCAGTGATATGAACATTCGGGAGTTCGTGATAGAGTTTGAGCATGTTTATTTCAAATTTACAAAGCAGGACATGGAACTGCCAAATTCTGTGATGGCTTTTATGCTCTTAGCTGCATGCAAACTTTCAGGCAGTGAGCGACAACTAGTGATGTCCGCGATAAATGAGGTGACATACGAAAATATGAAATCTGCCCTAAATCGTATTTTTCCTGGTGAAATTGGCAGGCAGAACGAGGCATCGGTGTCCGCCCGGGAGGTGAAAGACGAACCAGTATTTTGGAGTGACGAAGTTGAGGGTGAGGAAACGCTTTATGCTAGAGGTACTCGACGAGGACAGAGAATGTTGCGGGGTGGTGCAATTCGTGATCGGCGTCGTGGTAGTGGCCGATGTTCAACCGTATCTGCTAGAATTCCCCAACGCTCATCCACAGGCAGGAGGCAGAACCCACTTGGGTCTGACGGGAAGGTATCGAGGTGTTTCGTATGTGATTCTAGATTTCATTGGGCACGTGACTATCCGGATGCATACGAAAACGACGGCAGTCGAGAAGAGAACTCTGAAACAGTGCATCTGTCGTTATTTATGGGCTATGAGGATTTTTTTTTTTTATGTGTCCGACTCTGGGCATAGGCTTCATGATGCCGCTAGTAGAGATAAGTCACAGACTCTAGCAGAAGAATCTAAGGGATGTGCTCTTCTAGATACAGGGTGTTCTACAACTGTATGTGGAGTTGAATGGATCAATTGCTATCTAAGTGTGCTCACTGATTACGAACGTGATGCTGTAAGAGAAGAGGCGTCATCCTCAACGTTTACTTTTGCTGATGGTGTCACAGTTTCTTCCCTCAAACGTGTTACTCTGCCCTGCTACATTGGAAACATGCGTGCTACCATCGTGACTGATGTTGTGGACTGCAATATTCCCTTGCTGTTGAGTAGACGTTCCATGAAAAAAGCAAAAATGTTGATTAACCTTGGAACTGACCAGGTCAAAATTTGTGGAACTATCATTGATTTAAAGTCCTCATCTTCAGGCCATTACTTACTTCCAATTTCCTTATGACTAGATCGTGAATTTTGTGAAACAATAATGTTGGCATCTCGTGGGGGTGATGTAGAAAAAACCGCTTTGAAGCTTCACAGGCAATTTGGACACCCAACATTGGCAAAACTAATTAAACTGATCACAGATGCGGGAATTAAAAGCTCAAAACTGGAACGGGCTATCAAGGCTGTATCTGATGCTTGTACAGTCTGTTGCAGATTTAAGAAAGCCAAGCCCCGACACGTAGTCAGTTTGCCCATGGCGTCTAAGTTTAACGAAGCCATAGCCATGGATTTAAAAGCTTGGGGAAGGCATTATTTCTTAGTCCTTGTTGATTTGGCGACCAGGTATTTTAATGCGATAGTAATCGCGGATAAGTGTACGCCCACCATTATCAAAGGAATATTTCGGAGCTGGATTATTGTGTTTGGCGCACCTAGAAAAATTCTTACAGACAATGGCTGTGAATTCAACAATGCGGAAATGCAAGCACTGGGAGAGGCCCTCAATATCAAGATCATGACAAAGTCTGCAGAAAGTCTTTGGAGCAACGGAGTCTGTGAGCGCCAATATGCAGTCATTGGTGACATTATTAGGAAGATAATGGCTGATAGCCAGTGTGAATTGGATGTGGCCTTGGCATGGGCAGTATCGGCAAGAAATGCTCTCACCAACTACTCAGGCTTTTCTCCTAACCAACTTGTTTTTGGTCAAAACCCTGGTCTGCCTAATGTGTACGCAAATGATCCTCCAGCCTTGGAACCTTCATCACCATCGAAAATTGTGAGAGATAACTTGAACGCTCTTCATTTAGCTAGACAAGAGTTTATAAAGACCGAATCAGATGAACGCTTGGCTAGGGCTCTGCGGCACAACGTACGTTCGAGTGACCTAAACGACATCCGAAATGGAGATGAAGTCTTCTACAAAAGAAATGACAGCCATGAGTGGCACGGTCCCGGAATTGTAATAGGCAGAGATGGGAAACAAATTCTGGTGAGACACGGCGGTGTATACGTGCGAGTGCACGTATGTCGTCTAGCGCGAGCGCCAGAGCAAGATACTACAGTTGAAAGTGGTGTCAGCAGTGATGAGAAGAACAATGTTGTCCAGGAGAAGCCTAATGACGATCCTCCGCAAGTGTTGAATGACTATCCACTAGATGACGAGTCGGAAGATGGCGTGGTCCCAATTGATGAGCCTCCCACAGTTTCTGTTCCGATTAATCAGCTTCCCAAAGTTTCTGTTGGTCAGCGTATAAAGGGAATACATTCAGAAAGTGGAGAGTTGGTGTCTGGAAGGATTATAAGTCGGGCAGGTAAAGCCACTGGAAAGTACAAACACTGTTATAATTTGAAGAGGGACTCTGACGGCAGCATTGATCGGATAGATTTGGAGAAGGATCTTAGCGAATGGGAAGTGATTGATGATGACGCAGAAATGCTTGTTCTTTTCAACTCCGAGGCCGTATTATACGCTAAGGAAAATGAAATTACAAATTGGCAGAATAATGATGTGTATGAGGAAGTAGATGATGTTGGGCAAGGTGCCATAACGGTTCGATGGGTTGTGACAGAAAAACTGAAAAATGGAAAGCCTATTGTTAAGGCCCGCTTAGTCGCCAGAGGATTTGAGGAAGACACAGTGGATCTCCGAAAAGACTCGCCTACTTGTTCAAAGGAAGCAGTGCGTTTGGCACTTTCTTTGGCCTCCACCAACCAGTGGGACTGCCACACTATGGACGTGAAAGCTGCCTACTTGCAAGGTAACGACATTGAGAGAGTTGTTCATTTACGTCCTCCTCCTGAATATGCAAATGGTAAGTTACGGAGACTAAAGAAAACTGTTTACGGCCTTTGTGATGCTGCTAGGCATTGGTATCTGCGCGTAAAAGATCAGTTGTTGAGTCTCGGATCTAAAGTGTCATCACTGGATTCAGCGCTGTTCTCTTGGAGCAATGGTGGCAAAGTCGAAGGCATTGTATGCATCTACGTCGACGACTTCCTTTGGGCTGGTACACATGAGTTCGAACAGCAAGTGATAAATCGTTTGAGTCAAATATTCCTCATCGGCAGTTCAGAATCAAAAGCCTTCAAATACGTTGGTCTCAATATCATCTCCAGCATCGATGGCAGCATAAGCTCGACCAATTCCAGTATGCTTCATCTTTGAAACCAGTCACGCTGAGTAAACATCGTGCAGCAGCAAAATCAGGGGAGTTGTCCGAGTCTGAGAAAATGGAGTACCGAGCATTAATTGGGCAACTCAATTGGATTGCCACATACTCTCGGCCAGATATTGCCTTTGATGTGTGTGAGCTGAGTGTGAATAGCAACCGAGCTACCATAGCGGATTTGCTTAGACTCAATAAGGTGATCTCAAGGGTGAAGACTGACAACATGAAGCTATACATTCCAAGAATGAGGCCGATCGAGGACTGTCATATAGAGTGCTTTTCGGATGCCTCATTTGCCAACCTTGTAGGCAATGGATCTCAGGGAAGTTTTGCGATCTTCCTACGAGATGCTAGTGAGGCAAGATGTCCTATATTCTGGCAGACAAGAAAGATCAGGAGGGTCGTCAAATCTAATTTATCTGCTGAGGCGTTGGCGCTGCTTGAATGTGCTGAAACTGCTGTATATCTCTCCAACATTTTGCGTGAGGTTTCTGGATGTGGAAAGATAAAAATAAAGTGTTTTGTCGACAACATGAGTCTGGTGGACGCCCTTTACTCCTGTAAGAGCGTAGAAGACAGGAGATTGTGCATTGATATTGCTGTGTTGCGGGACATGTTGGAGCGGGGGGAGATTGATGAGGTATCCTGGGTGGATACATCACAACAACTGGCTGATTGTCTCACCAAGAAAGGTGCCTCGACCGAGCGGCTGCGTGCAGCAGTCAGCCAAGACTAGAAAGTTTAAAATACCTCAAGAGACATCACATATCTGTATGTGGCCACAGACTGGGTCTTGATAGTAATTAAACAAAAGTGTATGTATTGGATACATAGTGCGTATCGGGTGTTGATGGTACTCACACAAAACTCTATGTATTGGATTCATAGTGTGTATCAGACGCAAATATACCATCCAGCTTCGTCCTTGGAATCTTCTGTCAAATTAAGAAGAGAGTACGAGAGTGTTAGTGTGTGTGCGCACGCACACACCTGCTAAGTCACTAGTGATGACGTCATCGGAAGGTTCCTGTGGTATGCAACCGGGAACCTTGGTAGTTCACGTTGTGAGGCCGGTGAGTGTGGTTTGCCTAGTTTCCTACATTATAGTTTAATATTCATCCACTCTGCCTTCCTACCTCACTGTAGGTCTCCATACCACATCTCTACCATTGATATTGCTCTCATACTCTCTTTGTAATCTCATTTCTGTTCATTTTCTCATTCATTCATTTTTTTTTATAATCATTGGCCACTTGCACCAAAATATACAGCATTGATTTAAAACATAATATGACGAAATACTTTCACCAAACGATCTGAATTAAAATCAGTGCTGAAAAAAATAAATCACTGCTCAAATTAAATCTAAATAAAACTGCATTCACCAAACCCAATTCCAATGCAGATTCAGCAGCTCTGGCTTGAAATTTACGACAACGAATGTTAAATTTTAATGCAGGGCAGAGGTGGCTACAAATTTCAAGCCGTATTTGTTTTTTGCTACTTTCGTATAATTTTCGATGTTTTTGGATGATACGCGTTCATATGTGGTATCTTACCTTTCTTTTGTTGCATTTAACACCTTTTTGCCTTTTTTTTTCACCATTTACCGTTTACCGTCCAAATTTGTGACTGTGAAAATGATACAGTAATGATTAAGTATGATTATTCATAGTTTAATGCAGCATTTAGCAATTTCACACACTATTTCACGTTCTTTTCTTACACTGTAACCATGATTTAAGATAACCTTTGCATAAGCAAAGGCAACAATGAAACACGACTACCAAATGTGGTGATTTCGGAGAATTTAATGGGTACTATGATGCCGGATGAATTTTGCTTCAGTTGCACTAATGGTAACGTCTATACAGTATTATTAACTCGAAAGTTTCTTTAATTAAACTTATTCTAACTTTTGGAAACAAAAAATAAAGAACAAATGAATGCCGTATTTTTTGCGAAAATTCAAATACTGAAAACCAGTGACTTCATACTGCATAAAGTTTTATTCACATGGATGCAGTTAGAAACAAACCATGCTAGTTTGTTGAAAGTCGTTTGACGCTGGTGATTTTTTTTTTTTTCGACAATGAGTTTGGATCAGTGTAGTGAATTAATTCACTTTGGTGGAAGTGGCCACATATTTTCATACTTTATCATTCCTTTGTTATTTTTTTTTTTTACAGATGTGTGATGGCTGCCACTGTTGCAAAGAAGCGGACGTACAGACACCTCCAAAAGTATTGCGCAGGCAGGGCACGATGATATCCGAATTGATCATTACAGCTCATGAATTCTTGGTAAAATTTATCTGTAATCACTTTATTATACACATAACAATACGGACTAGAAAATGTCACAAACAGAACCATGAGAGCAAGTTTATCAGCATTACGAAAAAAAATCGTTGTTCAGTTTCCAGCAGTCATCGTCAAGTGTCTCAAATTGCTTCGCGTCAAGTGTGCACCGATACTTTTTGGTGTGAGTGTACAATCATGAATACGTTAACTATGGATTTACATCAATCCTAGCTGTGTTTCAAAGGGAATGATTCCATGAGGCCTAGTAAGCTGAAGCATCTGACGACAAGTCACCCTTAGTATGTAGAGAAAGACCCCAGTTTCTTCGAGCGCCATGAACTGAGTTTGGATAAACAGAGATTGGATGGTGGTGGTGCTTTCCAACAACACCTAAGTGTAGCAGAGGCATCATATGAGGTTTCCCTTGAAATGGCAAGGAAGAAAAAGGTCCACACAATTCGTGGAACTTTAATTGTCGTGTGCTGTAAAATGGCCAAGCGAGTTCTTGGAAAGTCAGGTGCACATAAGATTCAACAGATTTCCTTGTCAAACGACACAGTGAAACTGAGAATTAGTGAAATGTCAGCTGATATCATGGAACAGGCGACACAGGAGATTTTATTGTCTCCAAGTGGTATGTTCATTGTACAGTTGGATGAGGTAACAGATATGAGTTCTTGTGCACAGTTACTAGTGTTTATTATGTATGTATTCATGCATGACATCAGCGATGAATATCTGTTCTGTATACAAGTTAAAACTACCACAAAAGATTTAGATGTGATGGAAACGTTTGCTTCTTTCTTTCCAGCTAATGGAACAGCCTGGGAAAATTGTTGTGGATTCTGTACTAACGGGGCTCCAACAATGCTGGGATCAAAATCGGGGCTACAAAAGCATATCATGTAAGTAGCTCCGAAGGCGAAAGTGCTTCACTGTATGATCCACCGTTTTGCACATGTGTCAAAAACTCTCACTAATGCCCTTTGCAAGATCCTGGAGGCCGTGGTAAAATGTGTCAACTTTGTGTAAATAGGATATATGAACTCTCGCCTTTTCCAGAAACCTTATGGAGACATGAATTCAGAGCATGAATTCCTCTTCTTTGACTTCAAAGTGCGATGGCTTTCCAAGGGTTATGTTGTGAACAGAATATTTCAGCTTCGGAGAGAACTTAAACTTTTCCTGGAAACGAAAGAGAAGGATGATCAGTTAAGTCTCTTCATCCATATGTTGTGGGAGTAACGTCTTGCATGCCTGACGGACATTTTTGAGCAGTTAAACAGGCTGAATCTCAAGCTACAAGGCAAGGAAGGAAATGTATTTCACCTCATGGAGTGTACACGTGCATTTCTTGCTAAACTACAGAACTGGCAAAGGAAAGGGAGTGCTGAAAATGTTCCCATGTTCTTGACGAGACTGAAGAGGATCTCCTACTTGACCCATCAATCAAAACTGAAATAATTCAGCACTTGAAATCCAAGAAAAGTGAGCACAAAAGATACTTCCCAGAAATCAAAGAGTCAGAAGGGAAACTGGTGACAAGTCCTTTCTCTGACACAACTGTTATTGCTGTCATTCCCAGTGATGTTCAGGACGAATTCCTTGACCTCATGAATGATTCCGCTGCCAGAGACCTTTATGAAGAAAAATATCGTAGGCCTACTATGTTTTGGTGCTCCATGTATCACTCTTATCCATAAGTTAGTGAATCGCACTTAGAGTCCTCTTGCCATTTTCCACAACATTATGAGTCTGGTTTCTCTACCCTTCTAAACATAAAAAGTGAAAGCCGAAACCGACTGCATGTGTACCTAGATATGAGATGTGCATTGTCAGTGACACAACCTGGAATCAGTTAAGTGACTGAAGGTAAACAGTGTCATCCTTCCCACTGATATGTAACAGAATATGCATTCTGACAGTTGTATGGATTAAAATCTATCAAGAACAACAAAACATTTTTTTTCATAAAACTTTGTAAAGGCCTTGTAAGAATAATGAAGGGGGGCCACGGGGTTGTTAAGATCCCCACAAGTGGAGAATGAAGTGATTAAGCTTGAGAACACTGCCCTAGAGTTATCAGCCGCTTTTCCTTGATGGTCTCTTCTGTATTTTTCCCAGGTTAACACCATGCGACTTTACTCAGCATAAAGGAGACCTTTTGTACAAAAAGTAAGGTTATATCATAATTCCTCCATTTCGAGTGAGGCTTCCCTAACCTGAATTTAATTTTCTTCAGACAGCAGAATACACTAATAAATGAAAGAAAAGCATTCGGGAGCCAAATGATAATCGCCCGCAAGAATAAGCTCTTGGCCAATTCCAAGATTTTTGCAATATCTTGATACCCTGATGATTTCATGTTGATAACTCAAGCCATTCATGAGATATAATGGTACTAAAAGCAGGCAATAACAACTGTTTGACTTTTGCAGCCATTTTGGTGACCCTGGCGTTGACCCCGAGTGTCAGCCTCCGAAATCGGCCATGATTTTGGCCATATCTTGATACCCTGATGTTTCATGTTGATAGCTCAAGGCGTCCATAAGATATAATGGGAACACACACACACACACACACACACACACACACACACACACACACACACACACACACACACAAACACACACACACACACAGAGCGAGAGGAAGGCAAAAACATTATACCTCCGCCTTTTAAAGGCGGGCGATAATTACGTCAAGTGATTCAAGGGGTTTAACTAGAATATTTTCTGTCGGAATCTACCTCACAATCAAATCTAAAGAGCCACGTTACTGAAAACAATTGTGATGTCAGTATTACAAGTCTATGTTGATTAACAAAACTTCAAAAGAAATACACAGAGTGCAGTGAAAACAACTCGGAGTGATCTGTCAACGCCTTAAAAAAAACTCAACACTTTTCATGTGTAGAAAATGACAGCCCAAAAAGAATTATGTGTATCTCATTCATTGCAGCGCAGATAAAAATGTCGGTGTAACTAGTCCAGTGCAAGAAAAATAACAATCAGCCTCACAAAAATGCTCAGTCAAGACTTTTGTTACCAACTCGCCAATGTGCCAGAGCCTCAAAAAAAACTGCAAGGGTGTTGAAATACGCAGACGAGAATGTAAAAATAGAGGAAATTATCCAACAGACACCCACCCAACACTCATCACCACCCAGAGCATACTCGCTGATGTGGAACGCACGTGCAGGGAAAATAATTTAACGTTTCAGTCCCCTGTGGCTGACAAATGGAAAGGTGAGGATATATAGTGAGAGAGAGAGAGAGAGAGAGAGAGAGAGAAATTATTGACTATTCATTACTACCTGCATATTTGGCCTTTCAAATAATACTAGTAACTGTTTCCTATGCGTATCGTATAGTATGCAAAATCGGACGCACTGTTGACTGGTAGGTTGTCAGGGCATGATAATGAAACCTTCAGACCCGTGTGCCGAGACTGCATTGCCACAGTGTTGCATCAACCTCGTGAGCTGAGGCTGCACTAGCACATGTGTGACCTGCTGTTGTGCCTGTCGCATGTCAAATATGCTTTGTACTAGAATATACCGATGTAGAGCAGAATGCTTCATTGTCAACAATAA